>CM077656.1:11459585-11562085 GCA_039707465.1 Rhabdophis nuchalis
ATATATTTAAACCCATTGACTCAATGCTGAGTTACGTACTTCTCAATTTTTTTGAGATTACCAGGAGCTGGAATCCTCTATCACAGGGGTCTCCAACCTTTGCAACTTTAAGTCTGAAGGACTTCAGCTCCCAGAATTCAAAGCTGGCTGGAGAAGTCTGGGAGCTGAAGTCCTTCAGACCTAAAGTTGCAAAGGTTGGAGACCCCTGCTCTATCAGACAAGCTAGTCCTTAACCCCACAAAACCTCTCCAAATAGCTCAAAATGTGGCCATCTTGACAGTGCAATCTAGGAGTCAGAGATCAATGGTGGATGGAATACCACTGATGGGTCATGATGGACTTGTGATAACATAGCAATGGGTTAAGGTCCTTAGGAAGTACATCAGATTTAAGCTGAAATAGGATTGAGCTCTTATATTTTCTAAAATATTATTATATTTTTAAACATCAGGAAGAACATTATACTTTCCCTCTTTTTCATAACAGACAAAAATCTTGAAGCATATTTATGAGCAAAGAAATGTACTGTGTAAAACTTCTTTCAAAAATAGAGGTGCTACTTTTATTTTCATCATCCACCACATGGTCCTTCTTTTTCAATTTAAAATACATCTATTTGTCTGAAAAATATGTAATTCTTTTTGAAATTTGGCTTTTCTGGAAGTCTATTTGAAGAACAATAAACTATTATCATCCCACTTAAGCCTCTAGAGACAGTAACAAATGGATATAAATGGGCTTTACTTCTGCAACAATACATTAAAATATATTACATCGCCTGTTTGCTGGTATGTTTTGTCTTTTTCCATTTTTATTATATTGTGGTAAGTCTTAATACATTCTATTATACTCTTTTTCTTTATTTCTTCAAGAGGAGTAAATTTCACCCAATATATATCAATGCCTGGCATTTGTATTTTGCGCTTCTGCTGAGTTACTTTGAAATGATTTAAAAAAATGAAGTTTGTATAAATCTATATATAAACTTTTAAAAGATCCAAGATAAAGCAGGATACATTTGACTGACTGATGCAGTGATACCTGTGCAAAATGAACTACTATAGCGGGGTATGCATGGTGTTGATTTAAGTTGAAATCTGTGTACCAAGTGAAACTTAAAATCAACTTCAAATCCCTATAAAGTTTGTTTTTATTGATAAATGGCCAAAATAAAGTTTCTGTCCCTCTGCTTATGGTGTTTCAGTGTTCTCATGTCAGCGATGTTCCTTCTATTTTTGGATGTTATCATTCAAGGAAGACATAAAAGGTTCATTCTCAATATACTTGTACACAACATGTCTTCTAGTTTAGTGATTAAGGCACCAAGTTAGAAATCGGGAGACCAAAGCCATCTGGGTTTGGTCTCAAACCAGCCATCCTGCCCACGCAGGGGGTTGGACTAGAAGACCTACAAGGTCCCTTCCAACTCTGCTATTGTATTGTATTGTATTGTATTGGGTGACTTTGGGCCTGCCACTCTCTCTCAGCTCAACTTATCTCACAGAGTTGTTGTGGGGAAAATAGGAGAAGGAAACAGTAATAGCACTTATATACTGCTTCACAGCGCTTGAGAGCCCTCTTTAAATTTTTTTTACAGAGTCAGCATATTGCCCCCAACAATCTGACTCCTCATTTCGCCAATCTTGGAAGAATGGAAGGCTGAGTCAACCTTGAACCGGTGAAATTCAAACTTCTAACCACTGCGCCACCATGGCTCATGTATTAGGTATGCTTGCCTCCTTCAGTTATTTGTAAAAATAAAAAGGCAGATGTTTTTTTTAAAAAGGAAAATAAATATCTTCTTCTTGAATGTGTTGGAATTCTGCGTTTTTTATTGATTATTTCTATTGATGTTCAATCTATTGGGACCTATTTCAAATGTGGGAACATTTCTTGATTGTTTCTATGTGGTAGAACAATGGAAGCTGTATACGTGCATTGAGTGTAAACTAGATTCTTTTAAAATACAAAAAGTTAGTGTTAACTTCTTGCAATTTCCTGAATATGTCCCTACAATTTTTAGAAGTCATTTGCCTTTGCTTTCTTTTTTCTAGGTTTAACAGACTGGTCCAAGGTCCCTCAGCTGATTTCATGCCTAAGGAAAAACTTGACCTCCTAGTCTTTCAGTTTTTTAAATGGGTGTCTTGACCACTATACCCAACTGGATCAGTAACATTCATTAATTACTTACAGTATCTTCAATTATTTCACACTAATTGAAAAGAGATAGAGATTCCAATGGAGGTTTTCCATTCTGTTCTGCAATTATGAATGATGGAAATAGATGTTGTTTCCTCTTTGAGGAATCATTTTTATTTATTCACTTCAATCAATCAATCAATCAATCAAGTCTTCTGATTCTCAGAAATACAGACCGTTCTGTTGACACCTTAACATTTATACAATTAAAGAGTCAATAGACTCTAACAGGAATCTTACCGAACAGCATTCCAGGCTCTGTGGAAAAGAAAACATTTCTGTTTGCTCTGGAAAATGTAATTGTACCTGCAATGGTGGCTTGAAATGAGTCATAATAATATAAAAGGTGACAGCAAACTTCATTCAGCATAGCTTCAGTTCTCAGTACAAAGAGAAAACTATTTAAACAGTTACATCTCAATAGAATAGTATTATCAGGAAGAAGGATTATTGCATCCATTTTATGCTGGTTTCAGGTTAATTTGACTAGAGATCAAAATAGAACATTAGAATAGGGTAGAATAGAATAGAATAGAATAGAACTGGAAGGGACATTGGAGGTCTTCTAGTCCAATCCCCTGTTCAAGCAGGATAACTTATACTATTTCAGTTAAGTGGTTGTCTGATCCCTTCTTAAAAACCTCCAGTGATGGAGCGCCCACAATTCCTGAAGGTAAGCTATTCCATTGGTCAATTGTCCTCACTGTTATTATCCTGTGAAATGTAACTTCATTCAGGTCAAGGGTGGCTCATGAGATATTTGCGAAGTGTTCTTACACTACCTCCTCTACCCATTCATGATTCTCTTATCATGGATACCCTTGTTTTGCAGATTTATTCTGATCACGGAAAACATTAAAAATAATCTCAGTGGCAGCATATATTAACTTTGAGTAAATGGATTTTTCCAATATTTCAGGGAAAAATAAGCAGGTAGTTCTAAGCACAAGCCAGATCCAGACACTTATCCGATTCAAAATGCCATTCTCCTTGTAAATGCAACATATAAACTTCTTACATTTGGTCACCACGATGTAAGAAGGATGTGGAGACTCTGGAAAGGGTGCAGAGAAGAGCAAAAAAGATGATTAGGGGGCTGGAGGCTAAAACATTTGAAGAACGGTTGCAGGAACTGGGAATGTCTAGTTTAATGAAAAGAAGGACCAGGGGAAACATGATAGCAGTCTTCCGAAATCTCAGAGGCTGCCCCAAAGAAGAGGGAGTCAAACTATTCTCCAAGGCACCTGAGAGCAAAACAAGAAGCAATGGGTAGAAACTAATCAAGGAGAGAAGGAACTTAGAACGGAGGAGAAATTTCCTGACAGTAGAACAGTTAATCAGTGGAACAGCTTGCCTCCAGCTGTTGTGAATGCCCCAACACTGCAAGTCTTGAAAGAAGATATTGGAAAGCTATTTGTCTGAAATGGTATAGGGCTTCCTGCCTAGGCAGGGAGTTGGACTAGATCAGGGGTCTCCAACCTTTGCAACTTTAAGTCTGAAGGACTTCAGTTCCCAGACTTCTCCAGCCAGTTTTGCTCAACCGCTTTGCTGGCTGGAGAATTCTGGGAGCTGAAGTCCTTCAGACTTAAAGTTGCAAAGGTTGGAGATCCCTGGACTAGATGACCTCCAAGGTCCCTTCCAACTCTGCTATTGTATTTGTATTAAACATAAAACAAAGGCTGCATGTTCAGAATTTCATTTTGGGAGTTGCATCACGTACTGCTGATAGGCGGATCAGAAGGAAATGGTGGCCAAGATCAGATTGAACATTAAGGGGAGATCGTCTTTTCTTTCTCTCTGCCTTCTTCTTTCCCCCACTTTCCACCCCTCCTCCCTCTTTCCTCCCTCCCTTCCCTATAACAGGGTCTGCACTTCCAATTACTGCAAACACTGTTGAAGCTTCAGTCTCAACCCTTTTCTAGAAAATGTAATAAATAAATAAGGGACAAATATTGCTTAATAAAATTTGTGCGCGCTCACATTTGCGAAATGGTAAGGAAGATAAGCGAGTCCCACCACTGGTCCAATGGTTCTGAGATAACATCTGCCAAGTCCTTTAGAACAGGGGTCTGCAAAGTCGGCTCTTTTAAGACTGGTGGACTTTAACTCCCAGAGTTCCCCAGCCAGCATAGCTGGCTGGGGAATTCTGGGAGTTGAAGTCCACCAGTCTTAAAAGAGCCGACTTTGCAGACCCCTGCTTTAGAACTCTGGGATATAATCTGTCAAGTTATTTATATTCGTGAAGGTCAGATAGATGTTCTCTTGCCATTTGTTTTTGCTTATTTTAATTTTTATTTCTAGTTTGTCTTTTACAGTAGTTTTTTGGTATGCCGGTCTATCATTTCTTTTCACACGAAAACTGATGCAAATAATGAGTTAAGCAGCTGTGTTTTCTCCCTACTGCCTGTTTACTTCCTTGACATCGTCTCTCTTTAGTGGACCTACTGTTTCCTTCGTCGTTGTTTTTTCTTGTTATTGAGATATTGAAAAAAACTTTTTAAAATTGTCTTTGACTTTTATTTCAAGTTTTAGTTCCTTCTGAACCTTTTCTTTCCTGAATTCATCTTTGCACGTTCTGGCTATTTGCTGATCATCAATACAATACAATACAATAGCAGAGTTGGAAGGGACCTTGTAGGTCTTCTAGTCCAACCCCCTGCGTGGGCAGGAACCTTATACCATTTCAGACAAATGGCTACCTAACATCTTTTTAAAGACTTCCAGGGTTGGGGCATTCACAACTTCTGGAGGCAAGCTGTTCCAGAGGTTAATTGTTCTTACTGTCAGGAAATTTCTCCTTAGTTCTAAGTTGCTTCTCTCCTTGATTAGTTTCCACCCATTGCTTCTTGTCCTGCCCCCAGGTGCCTTGGAGAATAGTTTGACTCCCTCTTCTTTGCGGCACCCTCTGAGATATCGGAACACTGCTATCATGTCTCCCCTGATCCTTCTTTTCTTTAAACTAGGCATACCCAGTTCCTGCAACCGTTCTTCATATGTTTTAGCCTCCAGTCCCCTAATCATCTTGGTTGCTCTTCTCTGCACTCTTTCCAGAGTCTCCACGTCTTTTCTACATCGTGGCGACCAAAACTGTATGCAGTATTCCAAGTGTGGCCTTACCAAGGCACTATACAGTGGCCTTGGTAAGTAACTCAGCCTTAGTTACTGTATGTGTTTGTACCTGAGAACTCATGAGCCTCATCTGAATGTCACTTTCCATTATGGAAAGTAAACTAACTTCAAAAGGTGTTATAAATTAGTGCTTACACACTGCACAAGGGCAATTATGTCCTGCTCACAGCTATCACCAGCCCAGATTTGATCTTAAATAACAATGAAAAAAAAATATGTCAGAACAAATCTAAACAAGGCTGTTACAAATGGGGGCGGGTGGGGGTTGAGAAAGCATGCAAAATAAATTTTGATTTTACAATTTTTGCAGAAATTTGAACATGCTTAGTCCCCCCTCTTAAATATAAGGTTTTTGATACTAAAATCCACATGCTTTTCATAACCGACACATACAGGACAAGAAGATGTCACAACGGAATGGAATTTGGGATGTCATTTCCTTGCTAAAATTTTACTTGGGTAGCCTAGAGTTCTGTAGAGCAGAGCAAACTTCACAAAGGAAAGAATTCTCATACCATAAGTACTTATGGTGAAACAGGAAGAACCTGTCAACTTTTACATTTTGATCTAAATAAATAAATCAGAATCAATGCCAAAATTTCATGGCTGAAAGTTTCTTTCTTATAAAAAAAGAGGTGATCAATTTTTTAAAAAGTCTGTATTTTAGAATTAAGTCCTATTTCTTTCTGCTAGATTTATATGTAAATATATGTTAATTAGTTTATGAATCTCTATTGAAAGAATGGAATAGTACTTCAATATTTGAAGGCCTAGATTGGCTTTTCGTGTTAAAGAACCTTGAGTTAAACTTTCCAGCAGTGCTTATTATGCCAAGTGAGGGCTTTTAAAACAAAGAAGCAAATAATTACCTACCTTCTTGATCTTTTTCAGAGCTTGCTTTGCTAGAAGCTTGCTAGAAAAGTCAGGATAAGGATATATAATATAAAAAGACAAACAGGATGTCAGGGAATAGGATAATTTTGGAATGTTCAAAAAGTTTAGTAATACCCAGTTCCCTCAGTTTATAAGCAGTCATAATCTAACATGCTCGTAACTGAGCATTGGACACAGCCTTATTTTTTAGGATGTTTTACAGTTATATAATTTTCTACTTGCGGCAGTGGTGGGTTTCAAATTGTTTAGAACCTACTCTGTAGGTGTGGCCTATTTTGTGGGCGTGGCTTGGCAGTCATGTGACAGGGTGGGAGTGGCCACCTTTTAAAATGTGGTGAAACTCATTTAACAACGCTCTTGCTTAGCAACCAAAATTTTGGACTCAATTGTGATGATAAATTCTTTCTTTCTTTCTTTCTTTCTTTCTTTCTTTCTTTCTTTCTTTCTTTCTTTCTTTCTTTCTTTCTTTCTTTCTTTCTTTCTTTCTTTCTTTCTTTCTTCCTTCCTTCCTTCCTTCCTTCCTTCCTTTCCTTCCTTCCTTCCTTCCTTCCTTCCTTCCTTCCTTCCTTCCTTCCTTCCTTCCTTCCTTTCCTTTCCTTTCCTTTCCTTCCCGTTGGGTCACTGGCAGCGGCGGGCCAGATTTACTTCCAGGTACGCCGGTGGAACCCCCTCTCACCGGTTCTCTAAATTTCACCAACCGGCTCTCGCGAGTAGGTGCGAGCCTGCAGAAACCCACCACTGGGGTGACAGAAAATTTAAATAAATTAACAGACAGCTCTTATCTGTTTTCTTTAAAAGATATTTCTTAGATTGGAGGTAGGAGAAGACTGCTCCCATAGTAGCAAATGCTGTTTTAATAACATGTGATTACTTATGTCATACTTTGTTGCATCTATCCCTGAGAGCTTGAGAGGCTGACCATGTGCTAGGAAGGAAGAGTGGAAATAAAGAAATGTTGAATGATTCTATCTATGTCCTTATGTCTCATCCTGACTTACTATGCTGGCAGAGTCACTGTCTTGTCTGTATATTGGTGGTGATGGAGGAGAAGAATGTTTATAACCAACAAAGTGGATATATTATGGTGCAAATGAGCAGAAGTGACAACAATACACATTTGTACAATTGCTATTAAAGGGAAAAGTACTAGTCTTTCAGCACCACCTTCTGGAATATCATGAAAATGTAAAAACTGTAAAACAATACTTACCTGTAACTATAGAGGCATTTAGGATACTCTGCTCTCACCATTAAGCCATCACCTAGCTGCTTATCTCCTATACCTGATTTAAGACCTAAGAACAATGAGAACAAGGATCATCATAACTGAAATAGAGCAACTTTGATTTAAAATGTCATGTACTTTGAGAGATGAAGTTTCCCTTCCCTGTGGTCAAATCAGGATTGTACTTGCTTACTATGTATTAAAGGACAGAGTTTCATATAAATGTAGTAGCTCTTCTTAATTGTTCTGCCAAGATTTCTTCTTACTATGGATCAATGGATAAGTGATAGCCTGAAGTTTCTGTGGGCTTAGATTAGTTTAATGAAAAGAAGGACCAGGGGAGACATGATAGCAGCCTTCCAATATCTCAGGGGTTGCCACAAAGAAGAGGGAGTCAAACTATTCTCCAAGGCACCTGAGAACAAGAAGCAATGGGTGGAAAGTAATCAAGGAGAGAAACAACTTAGAGCCGAGGAGAAATTTCCTGACAGAACAATTAATCAGTGGAACAGAAGTTGCCTCCAGAAGTTGTGAATGCCCCAACACTGGAAGTCTTTAAGAAGATGTTGGAGAGCCATTTGTCTGAAATGGTATAGGGTTTCCTGCCTAGGCAGGGGGCTGGACTAGAAGACCTCCAAGGTCCCTTCCAACTCTTTTGAACCCTTCCTATTCTTTTGATGGGCAGAAGCTGCCCTAGCTGTCCTGCAGTGATTCTTCGCTCAGTTGAAGGCTTCATTCAGTCTTCAAACAGTAAGGATGGCTGTGGAATCTGAATCAGTCAGGAGCAGGAACCAAGGGCGCCTGTGGCCCTGGTTGCTTACATGTGCTGGCCTTACTCTTTGAAGGCTGAACGGAGAACTGGACCTGTCCACGCACGCACACACATATGCCAGGATGCCATTGGGCCTGGCCAAAGTGATGTGGGCTGGACCTTACAGTTTGCAGGATGGTCATGCGGGCTGGATCTGGGCCTTGAGTTTGACACCCGTGGTTTAAAACTTCAGTTCAGGTATATCCAAAGTTTTGATGGACAGAAGCAGTTCAGGTATATCCAAAGTTTTGATGGACAGAAGCTGCCCTAGATGGATCCAATAAAGAATTTTTTTTACAAAACACAGACTTATATTGTACTTTTATTTATATTTGAAAATCAGATAACCAAACAAATACAGACTTAAAAAAATAACGAAAGAAAGAAAAGAGCACAGGTTCTTTAGGAAAACAAGTGAAAATATTCAAAGTGTACAGTCTGTTTTCTCAAATTGTTCATTGGGTTTTAATGGGTGGTAATTTTAATGGTTTTTAAATTTTGTACAGGGTCGTTTAATTTGTTTTTAAATTTGTGTGTATTGTATGTTTTTAGTTGGTTTTTAATTTTCCTGTACACCGCCCCGAGTCCCTTCGGGGAGAGGGGGCGGTTTATACATATAATAAATTATTATTATTATTATTATTTATTATTACTTATTTATTTATCCAATTTGTACAGGGGCCCCTGTTGAACAAGTGACAATGGGTAGCAATCAACCATTAAACTAATATACAATTAAAAACAGAATCTGACAAGCAAAATAAATACATAAACATATACATATAGGAACATAAACGTAAACATACATTATGTCTATGGGACATTTATATGCCACCCATTTAAGAAAAGGTAATATAAAGAAGACATTCAATCAAAAGGGCTACATTCAGACTTTCAAGTTCTGTTAATATAGCCTTAAAAAAAGAGAGAATTAGCACCTTTAGTCATATTTCCTGTCTGTTTACCTGGGAGGCCACACACACACAAACCACATACACACACACACACAAACACACACCACTCCAACAATCTGGAGACATTGTGTCAGGGCACTAAGGGAAACCAGACAAGCAATATGGCTAAATGTGCTAATTCGACCTTATTGTAAGGCTACATCAACAGAATCTTGAACGTCTGAAGGTAGCACCTTTGATTAAACTTCTGTCTTCTTTAATGTCTGTTTGCCTTCAATGGTGGCATATAGCCTGAGACGTATAAGTGTCCTATAGATACAAACACATTGCCATTAAAAACTCCAGTCCATCCGTCTGTGATTCGTTGTTCTTCTATCCTGCGGAGATGTTGATCCAGCCGGGTGATGGTCCAAGCGAGCAGGTCAGTTACAGGCACTGTAAATTCTGTTGAATTCCGTCCAAGCTGCTACACAGCGTAAGAAGAGACAAATCACAGGGCAGAAAGCAGAATCAACCATATGCTTGATAGAAGAAAAAACCACATTTGCAGCAACTCAACCATCTCTTAGTCCAACCCTTCACACTACCAACCTGCTGCAGCATATTAAAAGCGATTATGGTTGGTGTCTGCTCCACCACATATGTAGCCCCATTGCCAAACTCTTCCAAACTCCAAGGGGAACTTCAGCGGTAGGAAGTTCTGGTGTTCCCATGATCTAGAAACGCAGATACCAACAGCTGTTATACAGCCAGAAGTTATAACAGATCAAATTAAACTATTATATATAACTTATGCAATTTATAGACGGAATAAACAAAGGGTCATTTCCTGCAATAGGGTAGAACGTATCTTCATCCATGCTTGAATATAGGTGGATCAATGGTGGAGGGTGGAGGTCACAGCTCCTCTACATCTAGGTCACCTGCTTGGAAATAAAAGGTGAGAAAAATAGAAATAGATATTGAAATTTGATCTGTTTACTGCACAGAAGTAAAACACATACAGGTTTTCCATCTATGGGACTTGACCTCAACTTATGACAACAAGGGAGCTCAAACTCTGCATGATCGGTCATTACTTACAATTGTTTTTACAACAGTTGTTAAGTGAATCACATGGTGGTAAGCAATGAAAATATCTCAAACTGAATCATGTAACCATTGGAGGCTGCAAAGGATTGTAAACTTGAGCTTCTTGCCAATGACCTGAAATGTGATGACCGTGTAGTCATCACCGATTAGTGTACGGTGGGTGTGACTGTCGTAACTAAGAGGACAGGTCATAAGTAACCCTCACTCACTCCCCTTAGCGTTCTCAATAAAGTTACCTTCATTTATGTTTTTGTAGGTCGTTCCAGCCTGCCAGATTTCCCTGGGAACATCTGGGAAAGCCTGCTGGACTTCATTGAGCTGTAAATTGAGAAAGAAATGCCACACACTGTTGCCAAGGTGTTCTTGGAGAGTAATTCTCCTTCCCTTGGCCTTTCACTCAAATATTACTAGCAAGACCTCCTTCCCAGAATTTCTTCAAGTGGAATGAGAGGCAAAGGACCACCCCCACTACACTATCTTTCGCTCCAAGAGGGAAGTTATTTGAGGGTGGGATCCCAAGAGCTCTGCGGGACTCAAAGGTTACAATTCATGTTAATTTAGTTTTGCTACATACATCAATCCTGGGATGATGGTTCCCACAGTAGAGGAGCTGGTTCACTGCCGGTAAGAAGAGTTGCCCATGCAGGTCCAAGGGCTGTGGAATTGAAAAAGAAAAGACATGTTTACTCATTTCTGAGAATCAAGAATCTCTCTGCCAAAGGATTTCTGGACCCTTACTTGCGGAATAAAAATGAACTGCTCTGTGGTGGGAGACTGCTGAAGAAGGCTTCTGAGCCTGAGGCCAAAGGCCTCCTCCAGCAACTTCTTCTCCACCTGAAAGGAAGCGTAAGAGATGGTGCTATTACTTTGGCACAACATTTTCCCATCCATGCAACACCAGAAAGGAAATCCCAGAAATGTTGGTTAAAGTGGTACCTCAGAAACATCAACCTGTCCCTCCAGGGTGGCCGTCCAGTAGAAAACAGAACGGTCCATCAGCATGGATTCCATCAGTTCATCCATCGTTGGTGTGATCTTGCTGTGAGATTAAAAGAAGGAAGAGACATCAGTGCCCGTATTAGTGAGAGAGTCTCAGTTTCATTTTCCCCTTAAGAATAGGATAAGATGGTTCAATTGAATGAGTACAAATAAATGGGGACAGTAGGACAGGGACGGTAGGCACGCTGGTGCTCTTATGCACACCCCCTTTATGGATCTCTTAGGAATGGGGTGAGGTCCAGGGCGGACAGTTTAAGGTTGAAGCTGAGAAGGTTAGAGGATGTAACAATGGAGTCAGGTAGAGCATTGCAGGCATTGACTACTCTGTTGCTGAAGTCATATTTTCTGCAATTGAGTTTGGAGTGAGTTACCTTGAGTTTATATCTATTGTTTGCCTGTATATTATTGAGGTTGAAGCTGAAGTCCACCATAGAAAGTGTCCTCACATAAATGTATCACAGTGTGGTATGCTGGTTTAACAGTTGCGGAGAGGAAGGCCCTACAGAGATCAATTCGGCACAAGAAACCATCGGTTGCCCTCTGACATCACTGGATAACATCGCCAGATCTCGCTGCATTAGCAGAGCAAGGAAGATTCTCAAAGATGATTCACACCCTGGTTGGTATCTCTCTGCACTTCTACCATCAGGCAGAAGATATCAAAGTATAGCCAGCCAAACAAACAGGTTCAAAGATAGCTTCTATCCTTCGGCCGTGAGACTTTTAAATTCAACCACAATCACTCCATGCACATGCTAGTTTTTTCTTTTTTCTTTTCTCTCTCTTTTTTTGTTTCTGTTATAATTTTGCACCAGTGAAGTTAAAACCAATTTCATTGTAATTTTAGTACAATGACAATAAAGTTTATTATTATTAAGTAGTTGTTGGCAGGTAGGATGTTGTAGCAGACAATTTTATGTACTATGATTAGGTCAGACCATAGGTGGCGTAGTTCCAGGTTGTCCAAGCTCAAAATTTCAAGCCTGGTGGTGTAAGGCAGGGGTCTCCAACCTTTGCAACTTTAAATCTGAAGGACTTCAGCTCCCCTTCAGACTTAAAGTTGCAAAGGTTGGAGACCCCTCGTGTAAGGGATTCTATTGTGAGCAGAGAGTGGAGGACTCTTCTAGTAAAATACTTCTGGACCCGCTCAATTGTCCTACAAACAGTGTGGATTCCAGACAGATGAGCTGTATTCAAGAATTGGTCTGGCAAAGGTTTTGTATGCCCGAGTTTGCAGTACAATCTTACCGAAGAAGAAGCTTTGCAAAATTAGGTTAACAACTCTTAATGCCTTTTTGGCAATGCTGTTACAGTGAACTCTGGGACTTAGATCGTTTGAGATGAGTACTCCTAGGTCCTTGACAGGTTGAGGGTCGTCTACGAGGTCATATCCACCCATCAATCTTAAAACATTAAAAGGAAATGGCTTTTATTTTTGACTCAAAATGGATATATATTCGAGCACCCTACATGTAGGTTTTTGCGGTGCTATTAGTGGGTGCCAACCCACCTATATTGTGAAGAGGAATTATTTATTTTTTGCAGAGGAGAAAAGCAAATATCGAAATACACAGTATTATCTTACTACTACTACTACTACTACTACGATTACTACTACTACTACTGTTTGATAATGGCAATTTCAATTGTGCAAGAAAAGCTGGAAGCAAGAACTTCAGAATTTGGTAGAAGGTTCAATTCAATTCAATTGTAGCTCTATTATTATTTATTAGAATTATGCGCCAACCGACTTCCAGTGGCTATTTACCAATTATATAAAGATTAAAAAAGAAGGGAAAAAAGAAAGGCAGAAATGGGAAGATGACAAACCAGGTAGAGACAAAAGAATTTCTTGGATAAAAGGAAGCTTCCAGCATTTCCACCAAAGGTTTGGGTTTTCCAGCCCCAGCAGGGTGGTGGGTGGTGGCTGTTCAGATCTCAGTGGGAATTTCATTGTATGAAAATTACTATGTTGGTTTTTCATGAAAATCAAGGATATCTATAGATATTCTGCGCTCTTGTGTAAAGTTCAACCCTGCTCAGTTTCAAGGGCACGGGGCATTTTGGCTTAGGTGGATGGACAAAGTAAAAGAAGTTCCTTCTCAAAGTATGTCAAAAACCGACAAAAAATGCTACACTGTAGATCAGGGCTCAGCAACCTTGGTGACTTTCAGACCTGGCTGGGGAATTCTGGAAGTTGAAGACCACAAATCTTAAAGTTGTCAAGGTTGGACACCCGGGCTTGTAGGCTTATGCTTTGGTAAATGCATACACAATATCAGTAAAATAGGTAGAATAGCTTAGAAACGGAAAACCTTTAAACGCTTTAAAAAGTATATCGTTACGGTTAACATTATTTGCAGACATGACTTCTCTCTCTGTGAGATCCTTCCCAGCAAAGTTCAGGCACATAGGTGCATAGGTTTCACTGGGCGTTATGCAAAACTGTCGTTTTGGAGGGGGGTTGACAATTAATCTAGAGTTACTGCAGACCCTTACATAGCGTGGCTGGTATACATAGATTGTGAAGAATCAAGAACTAATAGAATGCCAAATGAATGGAACAGCTTTCCCTTCATGTCCAATATGCATGCTACAAATTGTATGTCATCATATAAAGTAGACAGTGGATTGTGGCAGCATGGATTGTAATGATATTTGCTTTCAAATGTGATTATGGCACCTTTGTCATTATGTATTAGGTTAGATCAGGGGTAGTCAACCTTTTTATACCTAACGCCCACTTTCGTATCTCTGTTAGTAGTAAAATTTTCTAACTGCCCAGCGGTTCCACAGTAACAGTGATTTATAAAGTAGGGAAGTCAATTAAATTTTAAAAAAGGAAAGTGCTTCAGTATCGGATAAAACCCCTACCGCCCACCATGAAAGCTGGAACGCCCACTAGTGGGCGGTAGGGAACAGGTTGACGACCACTGGGTTAGATGCTAATATGAAGACAGCTATTTCCATATTCTTTGACGTGTTTTTTTGCTCTGCTGTGTTTTCTATTACTGCTGGATAGTTTGTTTGTTTGACTAGGTTTGCATTATGTGTCTCCCGATTGTGTCAGACCTCCCAAAGCAGCAATAAAATCAACCCCAAAACATCACAATATATAACATTGAAATAAACGTGGTAAGTAATCAGTAACTTTCCATGCACCAGGGAGAAACCATAACACCATCCATACACATCAGGAGAAGCCAAGGTGACTCCTCAACCTGCAGAGATCCACAGAAATAGCCAGGTGTCCTGGAGTTTCCCAAAAGCCGAGAGGGTTGGGCCACATTGATATCCGGAAGAATATTATTCCAGAGAAAGACTGAGAAGATCTTACTGTGGGAGTAAGGCAGGATTCAGAGGGGCCTTCTCTTCCAGATCCCTCCAGATAAGCAGACTGAGTGGCTGTGGCTCCCCGCGCCCCGGCATGGCCAGCTGATTCCATCGCTGGTCATCGGGGGCGAATCACTGGCCCCCGTGGAAAGGGCCCGCAACTTGGGTGTCCTCCTGGATTCACGGCTGTCCCTGGACGACCAGGTGGCGGTCGTGACCAGGGGGGCTTTCTACCAGGTACGCTTGGTACGCCAGTGCGCCCCTTTCTTGACCAGGACGCCCTCCGCACAGTCACTCAAGCGCTCGTTACGCTGGGCGGTGCCCAGGGGGAGGGCCTTCTCAGTGGCTGGGCCATCCCTCTGGAACGACCTACCCCCCGAACTTCGGACTATCACAGACCTTCCCCTCTTTCGCCGCTCACTTAAGACATATCTTTTCCATCAAGCCGGTCTAGCTTAGCCAATGAGTAAATGTATTTTAGAATTTTAATGGGTTGTTTTAGCACAGGTTTTTTAGTTTAATCTATTTTAGTTACTCTGTATTTATTGTTATTTATCAATTTTAACTCCCTGTGCACCGCCCTGGGTCCATTTCGATGGAGAAGGGCGGTTCTATAAAGCAAAATAAATTAAATTAAATTAAATTAAATTAAATTAATTATTTCATTCAAAAATGTTCTCAAGTTGTAGAACTGAAAAAAATCTATACTTTGCTTTACCTTTTAGTTTCTTCCCTCCATTTGCATCTTTTTCTATTACCAGTATGCATCTCTCAGCATTTCAACATTAGCCTTTACAGTTGTGCACATGAGGGTTTTTTTAATCACTAAAACACTACACGAAACCACTACTGGAAACTTTGTACCTTCACGCATTTAATTGTCTTTAGACAAAGATCTAGAGGTGGAGCTCTCACCTCACAAGCAGGAGGTTGTGAGTTCGATCCTAGGTAGAGGCAGATGCAGGGTCTCCTGCTTGGGCAGGGGGTTGGACTAGATGACCTGCAAGGTCCCTTCCAACTCTTGTTAATGAGAAATAAGATCTGCTTACACTCATTGGGGACATGCTGATATAAGGCATCTCATACATGGGTTGCAATGATATAGATGAGCTCTAGATGGCAGTACAAATCTAGAGTTTCCTGTATTTTTCTGTGGAACATGCAAAAGTTTTTGTTAACCCAAGTATGGTATATCTAAAATAAACAATATTAATTAATTTCATAATCATTTTTGCAGTGAAAATATGTTTATGAATAGCATGATATTGGGGAAAATAAAAGTTCTGGCAAATTGCACATAGACAATTTTTGCATGCTCGGCTCAAGAATAATAATAATACAATAAAGAATTCCAATATTTTACTCTGCTTGGAAACAAGGTTTAGTTAATCAAGAACATAATTGGCAACAGTAATTTTTGACAGTCCCTCTGGCTGGTGTTCATTTTGCTGTTTAGAAAGGTATGTAGAGCAGCGACAGGAGAAATGAGAATATTTCCTATCTCTTTTTGCATCTTTCACATTCTGTTAACCCTTCAAAGTAGTCCAGACAAGAGTTGCAACCAGGACTACTAAGTGTATCTTTATTGCATTGTTACAATTAACAAAAAAAAAACAAACTTGCAATGTTGAAGATATATCTCCCTTCCTCTCCTTTTACTATCTAGAAAACCAGGGAGGGTGCTTTCTGAAATGCTTCCCACATTCTCCTTTGTTATGTGGATTGAGATTTATTTATTTATTTTATTGAATTTGTATACCGCCCTATCTCCTTGAGGAGACTCAGGGCGGTGCACAGAAATATAAAAACATATACAAAACAATACAATATATAACAGTTTAAAACGGAATTAAATCAGGGTCTGTGCTAAAAATTTGAATTAGAAAAGGTTAAAATCAATCAATTAAAACTTTACCCATTAAAATTAAGCCAGGCCGGCTTCTTGAAATAGATGAGTCTTTAATGCCCGGCGGAAGAGGCGTAGGTCCGTGATGGTACGAAGATCGGGGGGTAGGTCGTTCCAAAGGGCAGGCCCCGCCACAGAGAAGGCTCTTCCCCTGGGGGCCACCCATCGGCATTGTCCGGCAGATGACATCCTGAGGAGGCCCACTCTAAGGGAGGTATGTGGTAGGAGACGATCCCGCAAGTAGCCAGGTCCCGTGCCATGGAGCGCTTTAAAGATGGTCACTAGCACCTTGAAGTGCACCCGGAAGGCCACCGGCAGCCAGTGCAGCTTGCGCAGGAGAGGTGTTACATGGGAGTATCGAGAAACTCCCACAATCCCCCGCACGGCCACATTCTGGACTAGCTGGAGTCTCCGGGTGCACCTCAAGGGGAGCCCCATGTAGAGAGCATTGCAGTAGTCCAGGCGGGAGATACTTTTAACATGCTTATTAGTCCACTCTGGCTCCCACAAGGCCATTGTAGATGGCATTACACACTCACCATTACATAGATTAAGCCTGGAAGAATAAGTGAGTGGGCAGAAATGTCAGTGATAAGGAGATATGTCTTTTCCAAGATCATCAACTGCATCTCCAGCACCTTGAACAGAGGTGGTATTCAGCAGGTTTTGACCAGTTCTGGAGAACCGGTAGCGGGAATTTTGAGTAGTTCAGAGAACCGGTAAATACCACCTCTGGCTGGCCTTGCCCCCATCTATTTTCCTACCTCCTGAGTCCCAGCTGATTTTGCAGTAACCTTCCCCTGGAGTGGGGTGGGAATGGAGATTTTACAGTATCCTTGGTTGGCCAATAATATGTTGCACGCATTATCAAAGAATTCCTTTCAATGATATCTATACCCATTTTGTACTATTTATAACCATTCTTGTCCTTTCTTAGCTTAAAGCTTTAGTGTGCTTATGTGTATTGCTGATGGTTATCTTGCCTTCACAAAGTTGATTTTATATTTGTTATGTCATAACAAATTAAATTGTTATACAAAAGCCCTTGTTTTGTTTTGTCAATCTGTGAATGAATGATTTGGACTCATTGACCCAGATTTCTCTTCTCATATGCTCATAATAGGAAAACCTAGTAAATTCATTTCAAGAATATTGCTGGAAATACAATTCTGTTCTCTTCATTTCCCCTAATTTGGGAACGCTTACATCTGCACTTATGCATATCAAATTCATGTTTACTTTGACCTCATTGGCTTCTTTTGAGGTTCAGGTTTCTTTGTTTCTCAGACAATGTGCTCAAAAGGCTTTTAAAATTTGGCAATTGTGCATGAAGCTTCTGCATTTCCCCTTGCTAGTACCAAGGAGGGAGGAGGGGGCAGCCCCCTGGGCAGAGTGCACCCCGGGGACAGGAAAGCACAGGCGTGGCCGCTTGCGCCATTAGGGGCCCTAGAGAGGCGAGTGAGCTGACTCACCCCCTCCCCGCATGCGCATGCGCCACTTGTTCCCCCTCCCCCCCTGCTCCCCCTCTACGCTGGCTGGTCCGTGGAATTTTCTTTAAAATGAAACCGGTCCCTGGTGCAAAAAAGGTTGGGGACCCCGGTACTAACCGTTCCCGGCCATGCGTTGCTGTGGCCCAGTCTGGTTAAAAGGCCAACCAATCTGTGTGTAGATCTACACCTGCACACACAAACACGTACACACAACCACCTTGATGAGGGATTCTGTATCAAGAGAGGTGGGCGGGACGCAGTTCTAGGGGTGTTTGAACAAAATTCTTAATTTGGCTTTTAGGGGGTTCCAGGGAGGAGGGAGGGATAGTTTACAATTTAAATGGGGGATTTAATCTGGTTTTAGCGCAGGTTTTGTCATTTAATAAGTTTTTTAAATTATAATTGGTACTACTTTGTATATTGTTTTAAATTCCTGTGCGCCGCCCTGGGTCCTCTCGGAGAAGGGCGGGATATAAATTGAATAAATTGAATTGAATAATCCCCAACCTACCTACCTACTGTATTTCTCCCTCTCTCTATCCTTCTACCTACCTACCTACCTACCTACTATATTTCTCCTTGAATCTTATGGACCGAGTATTTTATGTCATAAAGGATGACATAATACCTGTGGCTCACTGCTCTCTCTGTATCCATCTACCTACCTTTTAAACAATTTTTTACATTTCCATTGTGTGTACCTGGCACAGGTGTGACATCTACACAATCTACATATATTATTGGTGCCACATTTGAAAGGAATGTTGTGTAAACATTTGGAAGCGATCGGTGCAGTATTTTGGAGATTAGCGGTTTTGAACAAACGCTTGTTACATTTTTATTTATATAGATTACTGGTGTTGGGATCTAGGGAAATGCTTAAACTCAGAGAAACCTCTGGTTGGTATTGATTTGAATTGCAAAAACCCATTGCACACAATGGAAGCTTGGGTCCACTATGGAGCATTCATCATGTACGCGAAGAGTTAAAAAAGAAAAGATGAAGAGATCCACTCAGGGGTGGGTTGCTGCTGGCATTACTGCTGGTTACATGAACGCCAGATGTGTGCTGTGCGTGCCAGACATGTGCCATGGATGCGTGTGCTGCCCAATGTAAATTGTTCTGCACGCATGCACAGAACAATTTTACAGTGAACTGTGCATACATAGCAGTGGCGGGTTTCAAATTTTTTTAGAACCTACTCTCTAGGTGTGGCCTATTTTGTGGGCGTGGCTTGGCAGGCATGTGACAGGGTGGGAGTGGTCAACTTGCAAAATGTGGTGAAACTCATTTATTTATTTATTTATTTATTTATTTATTTATTTATTTATTTATTTATTTATTTATTTATTTATTTATTTATTTATTTATTTATTTATTTATTTATTTATTTATTTATTTATTTATTTATTTATTTATTTGGATTTATTGACCGCCCCCTATCTCCGAAGAGACTTGGGGCGGTGTACAAGAATTTAAGAGCATATACATATACAGTATAACAATTATAAATAATACAACTAAATTAAATGTTTTACCCTGTGTTAAAATATCTCGTTTAAATTTATAACGTAAAAACCCGATTAGGTAATATTTAACAACGCTCTTGTTTAGCAACCAAAATTTTGGGCTCAATTGTGATGATAAATTCTCCTTCCTTCCTTCCTTCCTTCCTTCCTTCCTTCCTTCCTTCCTTACTTTCTTACTTTCTTACTTTCTGCCTTCCTTTCCTTTCCTTCCCATTGGACTTCTGGGTCCGCCGGTGGAACCCCATCTCACCGGCTCTCTAAATTTCACCATCCAGCTCTTGCGAGTAGGTGCGAGCCTGCAGAAACCCACCACTGATACACAGTCACTAAAATTCAAAATGGCGACAGCCCAACGGCAGCAAGGGAACAGGTTCGAGGGTGAAGCAGGCCTGGGTCACTGTCAGTTCTGCGACTCAGGCCTGAATTTGAACCAGCAGCCAACCCTCCACCCCAATGACATGACACACAGATCTGTACTAAAAAATAACGTGTTATCTTTCCTATTTCTACACCTTTTCTCAAAAACTCAAATATTCCTGGTATGTTTTCATTGCTTTCTTGGTTGGGAAACTAGAAGGTGTAATGGGTAAAATCATATGCATTTTTGTGGATCATCAATAATAGCAAATACGGAGGGTGTTTCAAGTAAATTGATAGGAATGAGCTCGCATTATAAATATATTGGGAAATGCGAATGGAAGTAATTTTGTTTCCTCTTCTAATAAACTAGCATCATTTATTAAAGTGGAATTTAGGGAAATTCATGCCTCATCAAAATAATGTGGAATTGACTGACATCAGATATAACTACACATTTTAACAGATATTAACAGATTAACAGAGTTGGAAGGGACCTTGCAGGTCATCTAGTCCAACCCCCTGCCCAAGCAGGAGACCCTGCATCTGCCTTTACCTAGGAATGAACTCACAACCTCCTGATTGGGAGGTGAGTGTTCCACCTCTAGGCCAATTTAGATGACTTTAGAAAGGGACTAAATGAATTTAGACAATAGACAATCATACTATTCAAGGTCTAATAGACTTGTTAACTGCTTACCAATTTTCCAAATCATGGGCAATGCATCTTAAGTACCACTTAGGACTCACTTCTAGCCCAAATTTGCAAGCTTCTTGAGTGCCTATCTTTGGTCACTTTGTGCTATCAGATGCTGATTTAGATGTGCACATGTAACATTCTTTATATATTCTTAACAAAGCTCCTGTTTTTAAGAGGCTTATTTTAAATATTGCAAACCCAATTAAAAATTCATACAATAAAGGCTTTCAGCACTTAAAAAAAAACAATCCGTGGTCTTTCGGGTGCGCTTCAAGGTTTTGACGACCATCTTCAAAGCGCTCCATGGCTCGGGACCTAGTTATATGCGAGACCGTCTCCTGCCCCATACATCCCTCAGACCGATATGCTCCCACAGAGAGGGCCTCCTCAGGGTGCCGTCGGCCGGACAATGCTGACTGGCGACACCCAGGGGAAGAGCCTTCTCTGTGGCGGGCCCTGCCCTATGGAACGACCTACCCCCAGAACTCCGTACCATCCCTGACCTCTGCCTCTTCCGCCAGTGTTTAAAAACACACCTCTTTCATCAAGCCGGCCTAACATAACCTCCGCTGGGACTAATGTATATAGTTTTAATTGGGGATTTTAATTGGTTTTAGCACAGGGCTGATATTTAATAGGTTTTTTAAATTTTTTGTATTATTTTGTATGTATTTTAAATTCCTGTGCGCCGCCCTGGGTCCTTCTGGAGAAGGGCAGGATATAAATCAAATAAATAAATAAATAAATAAATAATAATAATCCAGGCATAACAAATTAAGTGATTTATTCCTCTGTTTTTCTTCATTTGCTCTCCTGATACAATACACAGATTAATTAATTGATCGCTCATACTTATTTGTGGGTTATGCAAATCAATTTTACAAATTGAAAATCTCCTGGAAATACTCTTACTTACTATTTTAGCAGGCTTGGGCACAAGATTCACCTCATTAATTTCTGAATCCCCCTTTTTGTGCTCAAGCTACGGAGCGAAAATATTTCTGCATGGTTTCTTTTGAGGTCACTCATGTAAGTGGGGAAATGATGTGTCACCTTTGAAAGTTTAACTGAGCAAGACCCTGAGACATTGACGGAACAGATTTTACCAATGTAATGATAATATATAACAGAATCATTAAGGTTTGAAGTAGTGCAATGGATTTGCAAATTTCAGTTTAAAAAGAAGAAGAAAAATGAACCTGTAGTAGTGGCGGAGGGAGGCTCTGCCCACCCACCCGGATGCTTCTGCGCATGTGGAGAAGCATCATGCATGTGCCCGCGCGCATGTGCACGGGTGAACTGGTAGTAAAAAATATGGAAACTCAACACTGAATTGTATGGTTGCTTAAACTGGTTTCTACTAGCAGTGATGTCTACAATTTATCTCTGGAGAGAAGGCTAAACACCACATACTATAACACCATCACACTAAACCAGGGGTCTCCAACCTTTGCAACTTTAAGTCTGGGAGCTGAAGTCCTTCAGACTTAAAGTTGCAAAGGTTGGAGACCCCTGCACTAAACAGCAAATACCTCGCACTATCAGCATAATCCATAATTTGGATGCATAAGTGTCTAAACCATAAGAATTGTCATTCCAAGTAGGACTGCAGGAGAGTCAGCACAAGTGCAAAAATTCCAGCAGGGTTGTATACAGACGGAGCATTTTAACGGTGGGGAAAAAGAAAGAAAATTGGAAATGTCTCATCACCTCACGGAGGGAATAAAACTGAATCTCTTTTGTGGCTCCTCTTGGAAAAGATTTGTACAGATTATTAGCATAAAATTAAAAATAAATTAAAACAAGAAGAAAAAAATCTCAAAATGTGCATGATTTCGTATTTTAGCAGATGACTTAAAGGTGTCATATTTCTTACTTGAATTTGAGCTTTGAGGGTTGTAAAAACCATGTATTAAACAAATAGGTGAGGGTTCTTTGAAGAACATCACTGGGTAGGTGATCAGCCTGTGGTTTGACTTGCTGATAAATCATAAAATATAGATGCTTCAGGATTCCTACTGAGGCAATAAATCATGGGTTGCTTGACTATAGTAGCAACATCATTTTATGGAAGGTATCCAAATTCCCACTTGATTTGTGTGATTATTCCTCTTATAGTGGTTCCCGAAATTTGACACCAGAAAGGATGCACAGATCATGAAGCTCAGCTTCATAATTAAGATAGAGGTGAACAGCAAGAATATTAAAAATACATAAAATGTGTGTATTAGAGAAATGTTTGCACAGGAAAGAAAAAAATATGAAAGAAAATGTTTTTCCTAAGCATGCATGCTACAAATGCATACAAAGTAAACATATATGGGCAAATACTCATGTAAAAAGAACAAGTTTTTGTGAAGATTCCCCCGTTGCTAACTCACAGAGTAGCAACAGTACATTACTATCTGCACCACTGCATTGTGGATTGGCTGTAGCCATTGCTCTAGGCCCATTATTGACTGCCTGAAGAGCCTCCTGGTTCATAGACAAATACAATTGGCACAGTGGAGGGTTTCAAATTTTTTTAGAACCTCTCCTGTAGGAGTAGCCTGCTTTGTGGGTGTAGCTTGCCAGTCATATGACTGAGTGGGAGTGGCTTGGCAGTCATGTTTATTTATTTATTTATTTTATTTATTTTTCGAATTTATACCCCACCCTTCTCCTTGTTAGGACTCAGGGCGGCGCACAGGCATTATTAAAACCATAACAAAAGACAATATACACTATTAAAAACATATTAAATTAAATTAAAATTTAATGCTAAAAACCCATTTAAAACCCTGAAAATTAAAATTTATAGATAGAGTCAGAAACAGGGGGCTACGCTAGGCCGGCTTGTTGGAATAAATACGTCTTAAGACGTTGGCGGAAGAGGCGGAGGTCCGAGGTAGTGCGAAGGTCGGGGGGTAGGTCGTTCCAGAGGGCCGGGCCCACCACAGAGAAGGCCCTTCCCCTGAGTGTCGCCAACCGGCATTGCCCGGCCAACGGTACCCAGAGAAGACCCTCTCTGTGGGAGCGGATCGGACGAAGGGATGTATGGGGCAGAAGGTGGTCTCGTATATAGCTAGGCCCCAAGCCATGGAGCGATGTGACTGGGTGGGTGTGGCCAACGTGTAAAATGTGGTGAAACTCACTTAACAACTCTCTTGCTTTGCAACCAAAATGTTGGCTCAGGAACTCTGGCATTTGAAGCACGCAAGTCTTAAAGGTGTCAAGTTACAAGACCCTTGCACCCCTAACCCTTTAGGGGAAAAAACCTCAGGGGTGTTCAAACTTGACAGCTTTAAGACTTGTGGACTTCTAGTCCCAGAATTCCTCCTCTCGCTCTTCATCTTGATGATGGGCAGATGGGCGGGGGGGAGGGAGCTGGAACCGATTCTAAACGACACCGTAGATTTGTTAGAACTGGCAGGAACCCATCCCTGAATTGGCATAACAGATAGATTGTGCAAGAATCTTCCTGCCCCTTTTGTCACCTATCCTGAACAGGAGTTGTGAGTCTAAGAAAAAAATATCTAGATTGTATACCAGTGCTGAATTGTATACCTGAATATCTGCGGTCAATAATTTTGCTAGGATTAAAGCTGAACCCATTTCTCCCTATACAGAGCCTTGTAGTCTCCTGAAGGCAGAAAGAAAGGTAATGTTGCCAGAGTCATGCAAGGACTGTCACCAAGGAAAAAGCGGCTGAAGCATAATTTCTTGGTCTGGGCTATCTAGTGAGGTTGGCATCTCCAGACACTTGGACCGTGATGGCGAACCTGTGGCACAAGTGCCACAGGTGGCACGTGGAGCCATTTGTCAGGGCACGTGGGGGTTGTCCTGTCAGCTGGCCAGTGCGCCATTTATCGCCCTCTGGAGGCTTCAGGAGCTTTCCTGAAGACTCCGAAGCACAAAAAACCAGCCCTACGGGCAAACCGGAAGTTCAGGAATGGACTTCCGGTTTGCTTGTAGGGCTGGTTTTAGCCCTCCGGAGCCTTCAGGGAAGCTCCTGAAGTCTCCGGAGGACCTAGGGGAGGATGGGGGACTCCTATAAAGCCTCTGGAACCTGGGGAGGGTGAAAAAAGCACACCAAAAATGGGGGGGAGCAATGGTTGTGCGCACATGCGCGCTGTGGTCACGCATAGCATGGGCGTGACATGCCTGCGCACGACCCCCCTGCGCTCCCCCCCCGCTTTTGGCACACAAGACCAAAAAGGTTCGCCATCAGTGCACTAGGATATTGGCAGTGTGTTCTGGTTAGCCTGTAGTCCCACGTGCAGACAGGTATTATCGGTACTCATGTTGACCTTTTCCAGTTGCCTCAGATAGATATTAGAATGAGAATGTTGAGCTGCAGGCACCTCACAAATTGTGAGATTGTCAAACCAACTGGAAACTGGCCACAAAGAAAGGAGGATCTTTACAAAGCACTTCACCCCACCCCACCCCAAATCCTTGGTGGCAGTCCAGGAGAACATAATGATAAATATCAAAAGATCCTGACAAATCAAGGAGAACCTGGACAAGACTATCATCCTTATCTCATGATTAATGCTGTATCCATGCTATGCTCTGATGTGAAACTTGAATGTCAGGGTCTGAAAGGACATCAAATTGATGACCTAAATTAAGGGCGCTGAGAAGATAAACGGTTGCAGTGCGCTACTTGTATTGCATGCCCCTTTCTGCCAATGTTCTTTCCCTATTGTTGTCATCACCAAGATTCTATCTACATTTCAGCAAAGTTCTCTAGAGATGAGGTTAAACTGAAGTAACTTCATACTAGATGTTTAAGAAAGTTGTGTCTTCTTCTCACACGGTGACTTGCATAGTATTTACACATGAGAATACAAGTAACATATAATGATAAATTGCAGAATTAATCTATTCTGATGTTTCAGCATAACTTTGTAAGTAAAATGGAGTACCGGGTTTGGGTTGCTTATCTACTTCACAGGGAATGTTTTGAGTGATAGCACCAGAGTAATTTATTTTAGTTAATGTATAGAATAAGATGCCGAAGTTCATGTTTATCTATGTTTCAATACACTAAATATAGAATACATAGTTAAAAATTTGGATGGGGTAGGGAAAAGCTACAGGTTTCATGTGAATGTTGACACAAGCAAACTATTAATAAGGATTTGATATCTAATAACTTACATATCATAGTTCTGTTATGTTTAGCAATTATTATCTATTTTATAGGAAGCAAGAGAATTCACACATTTAGGGATTAAAGTGTACAGTATCCTGAAGTACTTTTTATGATCAGAATATTCTAATCTGAAAAATACATAAATTGGCATACTCAGTTAAGAAACCAGTAGGGGAAACTAAGATTATAGTAATCCTCCCTACCAGTGGTGGGATTCAAAAATCTTTACTACAGTTCTGTGGGTGTGGCTTGGCAGGGGAAGGATACTGTAAAATCTCCGTTCCCTCCCACTCCAGGGGAAAGTTACTGCAAAATCCCCATTTCTTCCTGATCAGCTGGGACTCGGGAGACAGATAATAGATGGGGGCAGGGCCAGTCAGCTTACAGTAATAGCTAGTGACGGTGGGGCTCTATTTGTGTTGATATAAAGATATATATAGAGGGATGCAGTAGCTCAGTGGCTAAGATGTTGCGCTTGTCGATCAGAAAGGTTGGCAATTCAGTGGTTCAAATCCTTAATGCCGCGTAATGGACTGAGCTCCCATTACTTGTCCCAGCTTCTGCCACCCTAGCAGTTCGAAAGCATGTAAAAATGCAAGTAATAAAATAGGGACCACTTTGGTGGGAAAGTAACAGTGTTTTGTGCCCCTTCGGCGTTTAGTCATGCCGGCCACATGACCACGGAGACATCTTCAGGCAGTGCTGGCTGTTCGGCTTTGAAATGGAGAGGAGCACCGCCCCCTAGAGTCAGGAACCGCTAGCAATTGCAATTATTTTATTTGAATTAATATATTAATTTTACCTGTCTAACTAATGAGATCAGCATTACATTAAACACCCTTTAAATATGATCATAAATAATTGATTAAATCAACTTTGGTTACCTTTTAATAAAGAGTATGAACGTCTAGCTTGCCACCATATCTACTGCAATTAGGAATTGCTGTTTTTTCTTATCATCACTGTACTTCTCCTGTTCTTCTTTCCCTCCGTCAAGGATCTAACAGTATCAGAAAAACTCCATGTTATGTGTCATCTATGGATTAAATGCCTGGCAACTTGGATATTACTGAAGAGATTTAATGGCGTTCAAGTTATGCAGGCCAAAGCGCCAATGTATCCTAATGAACCTTTCCTTATTTTCTGGAATGCACCTACCACCCAATGTCAGATGCGCTATGACGTGGATTTAGACCTGAAGATTTTTCACGTTATACCCAATGCCAATGAAACTTTAAGTGGGTCTACTGTGACAATATTTTATCCTACCCAGTTGGGGGTCTATCCCCATATTGATGACCATGGGCATTTCCTCAATGGGATCATACCGCAAAATGAAAGCCTCAGCAAACATCTCAACAAAACAAGACTGGATATCAAGCGAATGATCCCACTGAAGGGATTTCATGGACTTGGAGTCATTGACTGGGAAAACTGGAGACCCCAGTGGGATAGAAACTGGGGTAGTAAAAATGTGTACAGAACCAGATCTATTCAATTTGCTAAAGAGTTGCACCCAGACTTGCCTGAAGCTGTAATCAAGAAATTAGCTAAGGAACAATATGAAAAAGCTGGGAAGAGTTTCATGAGAGATACGCTTTTATTAGCTGAAGAAATGCGACCAGATGGATATTGGGGCTACTATCTGTATCCAGATTGCTATAATTATGATTATAAGAAACAACCTGATCAATACACAGGCAAATGTCCAAATATTGAAATGTCACGGAACGACCAACTCCTTTGGCTATGGAGAGACAGCACTGCCCTTTTCCCTTCTATATATATCGAAATCATATTGAAATCAACCGCCAATGCTCTGAAATTTGTCCACCATCGCCTTAAGGAATCCATGCGCATTGCTTCCTTGGCGAGGAAAGATTATGCCTTGCCTGTTTTTGTATATGCCAGGCCATTTTATGCATATACCTTTGAACCTTTAACAGAGGTAAGGTATTAATGTGTATGAATCTCAGAATCCAAGTCTGTTGACAGCTACACTGCATATGTATTATTTACACCAGAGGTTCCCAAACATAGCAACTTTAAGACTTGTGGACTTCAACTCCCAGAATTCTCCAGCCAGCTCTGCTGACTGGAGAATTCTGGGAGTTGAAGTCCACAAGTCTTAAAGTTGCCAAGTTTGGGAACCTCTGATTTACACCATCTGGTTCATCTCATTAACATGCTTTATTTGCTCCTCTTGAACACCAACATAGGAGAAGTCCAACATGGGTAAATTTGTTGCATGTCAGATTCCTCATGTAATCAGGAATCCTGACTGGTTAGAACTTTAAGGTTAAAGGATCCTAAGCAGGGGTGAAATGCTACCGGTTCGGACCAATTTGCCCGAACCGGTAGTAAAAAATGCGACCAGTTCAGGCAAACTGTATTTCCAACGATCAGCTGTGACGTGCGATTTATATCAGCTAGAATTGTTGGATTTCCTGCTTTCTAGCTAATCTAAATCGTGTGGCACAGCTGATTGTTGGAAATACCGTGGATTTCCCACCCGCTCACTGTTCTACTTACCTTTGCAGGCATGCTCAGTAGCGGGCTCTGCCCACCTGCGATTCACATCGTTTTTTACTCTTTGTGAATGCGCAGAAGGTGGTGCGTACGCTCCCATTTGTGAACCGGTAGCCAAGGGAAGTTGATTTCACCTCTGATCCTAAGTAAACAGAGTAGGACTATTTTACATCATTATCATGGCCATGGGAAAGGAACAGTCAGCAGGGGAAATCCCTCATCCCTCTGATGTTCCTTGAATTTGTGTCAGTGGTGGGTTGCAGGTGGTATAATAATAATAATAATAATTTATTACATTTATAAACCGCCCCCTCTCCCCGAAGGGACTCGGGGCGGTGTACAGGAGAATTAAAAAACCATCTAAAAACATACAATACAAACAAAGTTAAAAGCGAATTAAACTACCCTGTACTAAAATTTAAAAACCTTAAAATTCTACCCATTAAAACCCAATAAATAATTTGGAAAAACAGACTGGGGCGAGAAGCGTAAATTAGGCCAAGCCGGCCTGATGGAACAAATAGGTTTTTACTTTTTGGCGGAATGCGCGGAGGTCCGTGGTCGTTCTAATATCCGGGGTAAGGGCGTTCCAGAGGGTCGGGCCCATCACAGAGAAGGCCCTTCCCCTAGGCGTCGCCCGCTGGCATTGCCTGGTGGACGGCACCCGGAGAAGTCCCTCTCTGTGTGAGCGAATCGGCCGAAGGGATGTATGGGGCAGGATACGATCCCATATGCTCTGGTATGTACATATTGGAGCTTGCTGGAGCACTGGGTACCGTTGTGTTACGGTGCTCCAGAGGGCCCAGTCCGCCCGAGTTCCTTACCTGTCCTTTAAAGCCTTTGGTACTTCTGCACATGTGCATGGTGCATACAGCATCTGTGCGATGCTCCGCTGAGCAGCTGAAGCGTCACGGAGGCTTGCGGAGGCGTCGCATGGCAGGTATGATGCATGCGGACACCACGCACATGTGTGTGCATGCCACGCACATCCATGTGGATGACGCCAGCCCCGTTCCAACCATACTGCTTGGAACGGGATCTGGAACTCATCGCTGAATTGTGCGTACGTATACGTTGACAATTGGAATGTTACTCTATGATTCAAATCGGAGTGTGCATAATGTTCAACTCTATTTTCATAATTCAATGCGCTATTTTAGGCTTGAAATATACATTGGCAAGACGGATCTTAAATACTTTTATGTCTGTTACACAGCAGCTGAGCCCTGCCTCTCTTCTATTTTCCTTCTAGTGTGTATGTAACATTTTATTTTATGAGCAACAGCTTCCGTAGCAATCATTTTAAGAGAGTCCCCCTAGCACATTTCAAAATTACTAATGCACTTACTGGTTCAGGAATCAGATTTCTTTTGTAGATACGGTCTCAGCAAAGAATTATAGGCAATTTTCTGAACACAGCATTGGAATGTAAAGGAATTTCCACCATACTATAAAGTCTACACATTTAGCCTATTGTAACTCAGGAGTTTGCTAACTTGGCAACTGCCTGGCTGAGAAATTCTGGGAGTTGAAGTGCATAAGACTAACAGTTCCCAAGTTAGGGGAACGTAATCTCATAATATTTGTATCATTACAGATCAGAATGAACTTGTAATAAATAAAATATTCCAACCAACCAAAAATAAATACATAAAAGTTCCCAAGTTAGGAAAGCTGCTCTGCTTTAGTAATCTGAAAAAATCTCCCACCTGAGAAACCACAACATGCTTTTTTTTTCCCTGGGAGTCTGCATCATTGTTGACTTTTAGCCAGGCATTTGATAGAGCTATGAAAGAATATTCTTTCCCAGGGTGCTAAATTTGATTGCAGTAGGGAGAAATTGTAATCTTCTGCTTAAAGTGTTTGTACCATAAATATTGCCCCTCCCTCAAATAAGAGGTAGGGGAAATGCCTGCCAATATTTAATTGTTTATTATCGGTGTGTGGTGCGCCATTAAAATATCCCTATTCGTTGCCTTACTTTTCAGGAAGACTTGGTGACTTCAATTGGTGAAACAGCGGCTATGGGGGCAGCAGGAATGATCTTTTGGGGAAGCATGCAATATGCCAGTACTGTTGTAAGTTAGTGTGGGCGAACAAAATGCCCATAAGCCATATTCATTAGAATTCTTGAGACCCCCCCCTCCCTTTCTGCCCTTTGTTGGTAATGAATGGACATCGGGATAATATGTTACTTGTGACACCACCTAAACCCTGATCATTTCTCTTGATCAATCAGTTGGTTAAAAAGGCTGAAGTTTCTGCCACCCCTCCAAAAAAAAGTATTCTCAGAGATAAGAGTAATAAACAGGAGCAGTCTGTACAGCGGTGGGTTCCTGCCAGTTCTAAGCTCTTCTACAGAAGAGGTTCCACAAATCTACAGTGCCGTTTAGAACCGGTTCCAGCTCCCTCCCCCTGCCCGTCCGCCCATCATCAAGATGAAGAGCGAGAGGAGGAATTCTGGGAGTTGAAATCCACAAGTCTTAGAGCTGTCAAGTTTGAACATCTCTGGGTTTTTTTTCTAAAGGGTGAGGGGTGCAAGGGTCTTGGAACTTGACAGCTTTAAGACTTGTGTGCTTCAAATGCCAGAGTTCCTGAGCCAACATTTTGGTTGCTAAGGAAGAGTATTGTTAAGTGAGTTTCACCACATTTTACAAGTTGGCCATGCCCATCCAGTCACATGACTGCCAAGCCACTCCCACTCGGTTACATGGCTTGCAAGCCACTCCTACCCAGTCACATGGCCAGCAAGCCACTCCCACAAAGCAGGCCACACCTACAGAAGAAGTTCTAAAAAAATTTGAAACCCACCACTGAGTTTGTAGTATTTGGAGGAAGGAAAAAGAAGAGACAGTGCTTAAGACCACTCTTTTAACTTATTCAAGAGCACTAGTGTCCCTGTGCTATTAGTAGTGAAAGACCAATATTCTGCAGCAGAAAAGGCATCAAAGTTATTGCCTGCACTATTATTTTTACGATGAGAATGCCCCTAGGGCTACTCACACACCAGTATATGTATTGGTAAGACTGCAGTGTGAGGTTATGTCAGTGGGTTGCCAATTTTTTTTACTACCAGTTCAGGCGTGCTCCTGCATGCACTTCCATGTGCGTGCGACACTTCTGCGCATGTGCAGTAATGTCCAGACGGGTGGGCAGAGTCTCCCGCCACTGCTACTACTGGTTCAGCCGATCTGGGCTGAACTGGGAGCAACCCACCTCTGGGCTATGTGCATTTGTAATATTCGCTTAATTAATAATAGATTCAAGGTATTGGTTATGACCTATAAAACCCTACATGGCATGGGAACCGTTTTCAACCTGCCCCCCATCCCACCCCAACTCAGGCAGGGAAGGTATGTTGCAGACCCTGTCAGTTAAAGAATTCCAACTGGTGAGGTTTATGAAGAGAGACTCCTCTGCTATGGCCTCCATCCTGTGGAATAGTCTACCCTCAGAGGTGAGGGAGCCTCCACCCCCTCTCCTGACCTTCCGAATAGGAGTTAAAACATGACTATGTGACCTCATGGGGGAGACCAGAGGAACATGTAACTGTGGGACTGGTGGGTGTCCCGAGACCCTTCCTTTCACCTTTTAAAAAGGGTTTAATCATCCTTGTTTCCTTTTATTTTATTTTTTATATGCTGTTTTTATATTTAAGCATTTCATCAGGCATTATCCAGAATTCCTCTCTGAGGGAGATGGGTGATTCAAAAATGTGATAGATAGATAGATAGATAGATAGATAGATAGATAGATAGATAGATAGATAGATAGATAGATAGATAGATAGATAGAGATAGATAGATAGATAGATAGATAGATAGATAGATACTGTAGATAGATAGATGATAGATAGATAGATAGATAGATAGATAGATAGATAGATAGATAGATAGATAGATAGATAGATAGATAAATGGATGGATGGATGGATGGATGGATGGATGGATGGATGGATGGATAGATAGATGATAGATAGATAGATAGATAGATATGTATATATGTATGTGTGTATGTATGTATATGCATTTAGTGACATGTTTATTTGAATAAGTGGTGTAAGGTTTCCTGCCTAGGCAGGGGTTGGACTAGAAGACCTCCAAGGTCCCTTCCAACTCTGTTATTCTATGAATATGTGCTTCTGCACACATCTGTAGCATGATTGTAGCTTTCTACAATCTTTAACCCAGAGAAATAGATGTGGCTTTCTGGATGCAAAAGCTATTTAAATGGCATTAATGAAAGTTAAAGAAAGTTGTAATAAATCCCATTTCAAATAAAGATATAATGAAATGGAGATGGAACTCTTGGTAGCTATATTGTATTATATGAATAGAAATGTGAGATTAGAAATGAAATCATTCTCTGTGATATTTGAAAATGTGAATTTTTTAATTTCCTCATTCATATCATTACTGAAGACTATGATAACATATGTGTGAATCAGGTAAGAGTCTGAAGCCATAAATCAGGAATGGGTAATCTTAACCCATGGGTGGTGCGGGGTTTTTAGAATCTGTTTCTGTATCCTACAGCCTTATGTGAGCACATGGCTAAAATTTAAGGTAATGTTAAAATATTTTGTGGGTAAGAGAAAAAGCCAAATAGATGCTTTAACACTTGCAGAGACTCAAAACATTCACAAAATCATTGAAAAAGGACAAGTCCCACAAATTGGGCTGATCTTTTTCATTTAGGTGGACTAACAGATGAATAGGTGGAAGGCCACTGGAAAAGAGGAAAATGGGAGACATAGAACTATCCTGAAATTGGGTGCCTGAAATAGTGTGAGATCACAGTCCCCAGAAGCTTCTAGTCTCATGCAAAATACTTGCAACCTGACAGGATGCTTTGAGGCAGCAAAATCGCACTACCTCAAAGCGTCCCATCGACTTGCAAATGTTTTATGCGGAGACTGGAAGCTTCTGGGGACCGTGATCTTGATGCCCGTGATGTCTCAACACTGCAAGTCTTCAAGAAGATGTTGGATAGCCATTTGTCTGAAACAGTATAGGGCTTCCTGCCTAGGCAGGGAGTTGGACTAGATGACCTCCAAGATCCCTTCCAACTCTGCTATTGTATTGTATTGTATTATCTTCGCAAGGTAAGTGACCCAGAGCAGCAGGATGGGGGTGAGGGAAGCAATTGTGGGAAGCATGAAGTATCTCAGTGGGTTGGTGAGACCTTGGGTGTCCTTAAGCAGGTGGCCTGTTCCATCATTAGCCACACACCTCCATGGCCTTCCCACCCACTTAACGACCTGCACGTTCTATTAGTGAAGGCATGGGCGAAAGCAGGGAGTTCAAGTTCATTTTACGTGATTCACTCCGACCAATCCGCGGGTTATGAATGTAATTAACAGATATTGCATTACATTTGTAACTAGAGGACTACCAGTAACTCCTACATCACTGACCTGTATATATCTCCAAACCAAATGTAAAATATACATGTCTATCACAAGCTAGATGTTGTATTAGGATTGCTACTAAGAATTGCAAGAACTTCTGTAAGTAATTTTCAACTTACAACCATTCATTTAGTGACTGTTTAAAATTACAATCTATATAAATAAAAATGTAAAATAGTTTGTACAAAGCCGCTAATCTTAAAAACTACTGAACCGATTTACACAAAATTTTCACACAATGTTCCCAAGGACTTCCGATAATGTAATACATACTTATTTTGTGACTAGCACACGTGTGTCATGTGCAAGGTACACAAATGTAAAATGTACCCACTTATCAGGTTTTCACCTCCATGTAGCTCCGCCCATCTGGCTGCTTTCCAACTGTCATTTCTTCAGCAACCAAATAAGCCTCCAAAATTCCACAGTGTATTGAGGCCTAAAAGGGCCAAAACACAGAGGATAATAAACTCCCAGGTGGCCCATAGAGAGAGAGAAGGGGGGGAGAAATACAGTTTAAATTAAGAGGGACTAGGGGAGACATGATAGCAGCCTTCCAATATCTCAGAGGTTGCCACAAAGAAGAGGGAGTCAAGCTATTCTCCAAAGCACCAGAGGGCAGAACAAGAAGCAATGGGTGGAAACTAATCAAGGAGTGAAGCAACTTAGAACTGAGGAGGAATTTCCTGACAGAACAATTAACCAGTGGAACAGCTTGCCTCCAGAAGTTGTGAATGCCCCAACAATGTTGGATAGTCATTTGTCTGAAATGATATAGGGCTTCCTGCCTAGGCAGGGAGTTGGACTAGATGACCTCCAAGGTCCCTTCCAACTCTGCTATTGTATTATTGTATTAGAGTAGGTAGGTAGATAGGGGGATAGATAGAGAGGGAGAAATACAGTAGGTAGGTAGGTAGATAGAGGGATAGATAGATAGGGAGAAACGTAGGTAGGTAGGTAGGTAGATAGGGTGATAGAGAGGGAGAAATACAGTAGGTAGGTAGGTAGGTAGGTAGATAGAGAGAGAAAGGAAGAAATACAGTAGGTAGGTAAGTAGATGGATAGACAGAGAGGGAGAAATACAGTAGGTAGATAGGTAGAGGAATAGAAAGAGAGGGAGAAATACGGTAGGTAGGTAGGTAGGTAGGTAGAGGGATAGATAGAGAGGGAGAAATACAGTATGTAGGTAGGTAGAGGGATAGATAGAGAGGGGGAAATACAGTAGGTAGGTAAGTAGAGGGATAGACAGAGAGGGAGAAATACAGTAGGTAGGTAGGTAGAGGAATAGAGAGAGAGGGAGAAATACAGTAGGTAGGTAGGTAGAGGGATAGACAGGGAGAAATACAGTAGGTAGGTAGGTAGGTAGGTAGGTAGATAGAGGGAGGAAGGAAGAAATATAGTAGGTAGGTAGGTAGGTAGATAGAGGGAGGAAGGAAGAAATATAGTAGGTAGGTAGGTAGGTAGATAGAGGGAGGAAGGAAGAAATATAGTAGGTAGGTAGGTAGGTAGGTAGAGGGATAGAGAGGGAGAAATACAGTATGTAGGTAGGAAGAGGGATAGATAGAGAGGGGGAAATACAGTAGGTAGGTAGGTAGGTTGGTAGATAGGGGGATAGATAGAGAGGGAGAAATACAGTAGGTAGATAGGTAGGTAGATAGGGGCATAGATAGATAGGGAGAAATACAGTCGGTAGGTAGATAGAGGGAGAAAGGAAGAAATAGAGTAGGTAGATAGGTAGAGGGATAGATAGAGAGGGAGAAATAGAGTAGGTAGATAGGTTGGGGGTTATACGTGGTTGTGTGGTTGTGTGTACATGTTTGTGTGTGCAGGTGAAGATCTACACACAGATTGGTTGGCCATTTAACTAGACTGGGCCACAGCAACACGTGGCCGGGTATAGCTAGTAGGGTTATAATTTGACTTATAATTGATCTTCAGACTAAAGACAGTATACCCCCAGTCATGTGATTAAAATTTGTGCACTTGGCAACAGGCAGATATTTACAATGGTTGCAGCATCTCTGGGTTATGTGATCACTGTTTGTTGCCTTCCTACCTGAGCAAAGTCAACCAGAAATGAAGATTTGCTTAATGACCATGTGATTCACTTAACAACTGCAGTGATTTGCTTAAGCATAGCAAAAGAATCATACATTTGGGCATGCATCTCTTAGTAACCATGGAAACTGTGATCCCAGTTGTGGCTATAAATTGAGGACTACTTCTATATAGTTTCTGTCTGACTGTATTTAGGACTTACAGCCTAGAATGGAAAGATTAACATATACAAGTTTTTTTTTTGCAACTTAAGGATATGGATGAAAAATGTGTAATCCATGGATCCATGCATCCATATTGCAATATTAGGTAATCTGTGTTCACGTCACTGAAATTTAATGGCAACAAATTGAAATTGAAATCAATCTGCCAAACCTATGCAAATCAAAACATACTCAGTCCTACCAATAAAACTTCCAAATTCACCAGGATGCTCAAAACCAGTTATCGTTCTACTAACGTCTTTGCCTCATAGATGGCCTCCTATAGTTTAGTGCAGGGGTGTCAAACTCAAGGCCTATGGGCTGGATCTTGTCCATGAGGTGCTAAGATCTTGCCCACAGGCCTGCCCTGGAAACAGCAAAGGACCAGCCTGCAATGCCTCTACCAACAAAAATGGCACTTGGGAGGGCAATGACGGCTCTCCCGAGCTTCATTTTTGACTGCAATGGCCTCCTACAGCCCTCTGCCAGTGAAAATGGAGCTTGGGGAGGCCACATGCGCCCCTCCTGAACTCCGTTTTCACTGGCAGAGGGCTGGTTGAGGCAATCGCGCCTGAAAATGGAGACTCGATGAGTGACATCAAGCTGGCCATGCCCACCCTGGCCCCTCTCCCTTTCCCAAGGTCAAATGCAACCCAGATACGGCCCTCAATGAAATTGAGTTTGACACCCTGGTTTAGTGGCTGCAGAAACAAATATGAATCCCAGGCTGCAAAATGTTTACAGTTCTGCTGCAAGCAATGGTTTTCTGCCTATGTATTTCTGCTTATATATTTGTATCCCAACAAGTTATCAAATTTTGCCATTTCCTCTTTTTTTTGTCAAACTCTGAACGAAAGGAGAAAGGAGTTGGTTCCCTTGGAGAGAAATGGGGTGGGTGGAATGGATCTTGACTGGGACTACCAGAGTCCAGCCACAGACGTTTTCTTGTTTTTCAAACTTTGCTTTTCCAATACTTCATTCCAAGGGGGTTAGAGTTGAATAATAGCAAAGTAAGATCAACTTTTCAGGATTGTTATGAATATGACAATGCTTTTTTTGGATCTTTCGAACAATTATCAATGGAGCCCTTAAGCTGCAAAGTATGCCCAATTCTCTGGATATAAGCTCCAGTGAATTCAATTAGACTAATTCCCGAGTAGAGAAGGACCAGGGGAGACATGACAGCAGTCTTCCGATATCTCAGAGGCTGCCACAAAGAAGAGGGAGTCAAACTATTCTCCAAAGCACCTGAGGGCAGAACAAGAAGCAATGGATGGAAACTAATCAAGGAGAGAAGCAACTTAGAACTAAGGAGAAATTTCCTGACAGTTAGAACAATTAACCTCTGGATCGGCTTGCCTCCAGAAGTTGTGAATGCCCCAACCCTGGAAGTCTTTAATAATAATAATAATAATAAATTTATTTTGTATACCGCATCCTCTCCCCAGGGGGACTCGGAGCGGTGCACAGGGAAAAAATTAAAATACTATAAAAAATACAATAAATACAATGAATAAAACGAATTAAATTAGGATTATCCCTGCGCTAAAATCCCCAAGTTATAACACTAAAATTCCCTAACACCCCAAAGGTAGAGACTAACCTAGGCCGGCCAAGCAGAAAAAGTATGTTTTGAATTTTTGGCGGAAGGAGCGGAGGTCCGTAGTTGTTCTGATGTCGGGGGGAAGGTCGTTCCAGAGGGCTGGGCCCGCCACAGAGAAGGCCCTTCCCCTGGGCGTCGCCCGCTGACAAAGTCTAGTGGACGGCACCCGGAGAAGTCCCTCTCTGTGGGAGCGAATCGGCCGGGAGGATGTGTGGGGCAGGATCCGATCCCGCAGATAGCTAGGTCCCGTGCCATGGAGCGCTTTAAAGATGACAACTAGCACCTTGAAGAAGATGTTAGATAGCCATTTGTCTGAAATGGTATAAGGTTCCTGCCCACGCAGGGGGTTGGACTAGAAGACCTACAAGGTCCCTTCCAACTCTGCTATTGTATTGTATTGTATTGTATTGTATTGTATTGTATTGTATTGTATTGTATTGTATTGTATTGTATTGTATTGTATTGTATTGTAGATACATTTTACATTCTATAGTAATGCAAAAATCAATGATCGTTCTTTGTCTTATTTTAGGATTCCTGTACCAAAGTGAAAGAGTACATGAATGGTCCATTCGGACGTTATATCATTAATGTGACTACTGCAGCCAAGATTTGCAGCCATGTCCTTTGCAAGAAAAAGGGAAGATGTGTCCGTAAAAATAGTGATTCAAATGACTTTTTGCACTTGTTTCCTGAAAGTTTTAGGATCATGGTGCAAGCCAATTCAACAAACAAGAAAGTGATTGTGAAAGGAAAACTGGAGTTGGAGAATTTGCGGTACCTAAGAAGTAAATTTATGTGTCAGTGTTACCAAGGCTGGAAAGGACTATACTGTGAAGATCATTCTACAAAAGAAGGAAATTAAATATCAGGAAATTAAATGCATTGAAGAGTCTTTTATTTATTCCCAAACAAAACAAAATTGTCACACAGATCCCAAGACAAAGAAATCCAATTTTGATTTGAGGGCAATTCTATTAGATCTTCTGAAGACTTACAAATAGATACAACTCAGTGGTGGGATTCAATTTTTTTTACGGGCGTGGTGTGGCTTTGCGACATGACTTTGTGGGCATCGCAGGGGAAGGTTACTGCAAAATCGCCATTCCCTCCCCACCCCCACTAACCTGCTTTCCTGCTCCGTTCTCCTGTTCAGGGCAACAGAAGAAGATCAGCTGAAATGCTTGGAGGCAGTAAGGGCGTGGCCAGCCTATTTGCTGGTTCTCTGAACTATAAATTTCCACTACTGGTCCTCTAGAACCTGTCAGATCTGGCTGATCTTGTACAACTTTTAAGTTTCTAAGAAAAATAAGATGCTGTAATTAAAAAGTAAGGGTTAAAAAAGAATGCAGGTGGTTGTGTAATGTGCTTTGGAAGGAAGGATAGACGTGACTGGTTTTCAGATCCTGGGTCTACCTAATTAAGACCTTTGCGTCCTTTTTTCCTGCACTCTACTTGGAGTGGTCTTTGCTTACATCTAATGATCCTTCAGAGTTTCTAAAACTGAACTTATTGTTGTTACAATTGCAGCCACGTTTTTCGCTTCTATCCTCCTTCCACCACTGCCACCACTCCAAATGTTAAACTATTGTGCTGGATGAAAAGCCCCTGGGAATGTGAAAGCTTGCAATCATTTTGTTAATCTTTAGTACTCCAATCCACTTCCGTATTGATTCCGAATACCTTATCAGAAGTTATGGGCTAATTAATTCACTAACAGCCAAATTTCAGCTTTTGTAGCAATTTCCTTCAGAGTGGGCAAAGGATACAGGCAAAAATATGGGGCCTATTTCTGAAAGAAGAGAAGAATGACTGGGTTGCAGGGAAGAGAATCAAAATGGTTGCCTTTTGCCAGAAAATAAGGTTCCATTTCTTTCCTTAAACCTTTAATGCCTCTAAGTAGTGGTTTCCTTCATAATAGGGTAGGGGTTAAAAAAGAAATCAGTACTTTAAGGTTATGCAACACTTAAAGCATTACTTTGTGTCCTTGACCAATACCTCAAGACCAATCTTTCCCAAAGGCCACATACTCTAGCTTTGTCCTCTTCAGAGATGCAATGACATCACCAGCCTTGCTACTTCAGTTTTTGGAGATCAAGGGATCCCTTGCAGTTTGTTTATAGGTGTTTTCCTGAACACAAAGCAGAGGAAGTTTCTTGTTCAATCGTTAGGTAGTTGACATTTCAGTTGCAAAATATATTTCTAATTAATTGTACTGAATATATATATATATATTCACAACTCCTGTTAAGGGCGCCTTTAAGGGAGGAGACAAACTGTCATCCTTCTCTGCCTTTCGACTCAACCCAGAGATCATCTAGACAGAGAGCCAAATGAGATTAGTGTTGTGTGAAATTTTTTAGATATGTGTTACATTTTTAAGGGCTGATTAATAAATAAGAGACCAGGATGGATCCATTTCGGGCTTATTAGCCTTCTTCAGCTGGCCATGCTCTTTCTACTGGGATTTGAACCGGCACTTTCCAGCATATCAGGCAAGCCTTTTTATGCCTTGAGCTATCCAGTTTCCCTGATTACATCAGCCTTTTTACAGGACTCTATTAATGAGAGAATATTTTCACAACTCCTGATGACAGTTTGTCTCCTCCCTTAAAGGGGCCCTTAACAGGAGTTGTGAAAATATTCTCTCATTAATAGAGTTCTGTAAAAAGGCTGATGTAATCAGGGAAACCGGATAGCTCAAGGCATAAAAAGGCTTGCCTGATATGCTGGAAAGTGCTCGTTCAAATCCCAGTAGAAAGAGTATGGCCAGCTGAAGAGGGCTAATAAGCCCGAAATGGATCCATCCTGGTCTCTTATTTATTAATCAGCCCTTAAAAATCTAACATACACACACACACACACACACACACACACACACACACAATATATACTTATTCCCCTGGCTCAGCTGATCAAGGAGGAGAACCTGTGGCCTAGTGGCAATTACAACTGCCTCACATGTAATACTTCCCAGGTTCGAATCCCAGTAAAGGTATGGCTATCTGATGAGAGCTAAATAGCTTGAAATAGATCTATGCTAGTCTCCCTTCTTTATTTATCCCATTACACAGGAAAACACCCGAATACAACAAGACCAGCATACCTACACCCACGAAAATCTCTCTCTCTCTCACACACACACACGTATGTATGTGTGTGTGTGTGTGTGTATATATATGTACACACACACATACAACCTAAAAAAACACACACATACAACCTAAAAAACCTAACACACATATAAAAAAAGTACACAACGGAACTAAATAGCTTTCTGTCTAGATGGTCTCTGGTGATGAACCGAAAGACAGAAAAGGAGAGCAGTATGCTTCCTCCCTTAATTGGGGCTTAACAGGGTGATGTGACACAAGTATATACTTATCCTCCTGTCTCAGCTGATCAAGGAGAAGAACCTGTGGTCTAGTGGCAATTACAACTGCCTCACATGTAATACTTCCCTGGTTCGAATCCCAGTAAGGGTATGGCTAGCTGATGAGAGCTAAAAAGCTCGAAAGAGATCTATCCTAGTCTCCCTGATTTATTTATTGATCAGCTCAAAAAACCTAACATACATACATACATACATACATACATACATACATACATACATACATACACACACACACACACACGCATATGTGTATGTATGTGTGTGTGTGCGTGTGTGTGTGTGTGTGTGAGAGAGAGAGAGAGAGAGAGATTTATATCCCACCCTGGGTCCTTCTGGAGAAGGGCGGGATATAAATTTAATATAAATAAATAAAATAAATAAATATATATATACACATAGGCTGCTTGTCAATACCTTTTATAGGCATTTGGTATTCTGTACTTGATCTTGAACAATACATACATTCCCTCCCTAATTTTGTCATGATGTAAAGATTTTTCTAGTTGCTGTAATTGTTAATTTTTGAATGAGACGGATGGATTCATTGATGCATTCATTCATTCATTCATTCATTCATAAACTGCTTTAGCAATTGACTCCAAATAATGTACACAAGACATAGGACAGAAGGGCCAGACTGGTGGTCTGCAGACCAGATGTGTCACAGGCAGGCCATCCCTACCCCAGCTCTGCAAAGGGAAAAATGTCAGGATACGCCATGTGATGCAATGAATCCAGTAAAACTACTTTGTAAAACTATATTGATAACAAGTAAACTACTTTACTGTAGTTTAGTGCCAATTTGTCAATTGGCAGTAAGAGAAGAAGAAGAAGGAAAGCAGGAAAAGAAGGGAGAGAAGGAGAAAGAAAAGATTTCTGCCCTTATTTATTTTGCAACATATTGCTTATAGATGTGGAATAGTCTAGCTGCTGGAATTCTTGTAATTCCATTGCTTCTCAAGAATCTTGTTAAAGACACCTTGCCAGAATTATGCACGGAAAAGAAATTAGCTTCAGTTTAGGCAAATGTCCAGCTTCGTGACAGTTACTCCCAAGCTTGGCCTACAATGGAGTCAGTTCCATGCAAATGGGTCTCAGTCTTCTTCATTGTTAAATAATTTTTGTTTTGTACTTATACATTTGAAGCATTATTTAGATATAAACTTGCATGCTGTGTTGGTCTCCAAAATAATTGTTAACAACTTTCATAGGAGGATTCATAACAAGGAAATGATAAAAGCCAAAAGTATATCACCACTCTCCATCGTGATTACTTCCCAGTGTGTATGTTATATTTAATGTTATAACATTTCCATATTAGTCTTTTAAAATGATCATTTATTAGAAGAGCGAGGCAAGCTTTCGAGTTTTGCTCATGATATGCATCTATCTTCAGCATATATCTAATCAATTGGATAAGTTTTACTAAGATAACTTTTGCTAATTCAAATAATAATAATGCTGGAAGAATTTATGAACAGTGCACCTTTTGCTAATTCGTTTTTGTTATCTGATTTTTTTTTATTTGAGGATGTTCTAAACCAGAAGGGACATATATTTTAATTCATAGCCAACATTTGCAAAGTAATATATTCTTTGTGTTTTTGGTACCTCCAAGAATAAAATCAGGGTGTCTAAAAATCTCTATGTGCTTAAGTAATTAAAGAAATTAACATCATCCAGATATTGATATATATGAAAAATTGAGAACTTTCACGATTTTGGAGAGTTAGTATAAAACTTATTACACATTCTGTTACGCTATCTTGCTCTCTTTTTTGGTATGTATTTTATGAGGTTTTCTGGAACAGATTTACCAAAAAACTTCTGTTGTATTATTTCATTCAAGCATCTTTTCTTTAGATGTTTTTATGAGCATCCATACCTGCTGTTTTGCCTTCTGTGAACAAACTTTTATATGCTTAGCATTTGTGTATTTCATTCATAACAATGTCTGATTTTTTTCTTGTTTCTTACCAAATGTACTAAGAGATACATAATGTCTTTGTTTTAAATCAGGGATGCACCATCTGTAGCCCTCCAAATATTGTAAACTGAAATGTAGGAAAGGAAAGCCAAGAACAGTTTCCCACAATTATAGTCTCACAGGTTGCAGTGAATTGAGATCAGGACTGCATGGCTTACTCATGTCCTGCATGAAATTCAAAATAAGGCCAGGATCATTTTGAAGATGAAATCAGTACCACTATAATACACACACACACACACACACACACACACACACACGGAGGGAGGGAGGGAGGGAGGGAGGGAGATGAATTATTATAGTAGAAATTATCCTTACAGTTTCTCATAGTGTTAAGTTCATGATTATTAGGAAGCAAATACCGGATCCAATAGAAAATGAATCAAGGGTAAAGAGATAGATGGATGGATGGATGGATGGGTAGGTGGGTGGGTGGTCCTAAAGCATTGTCCTTCAATAATTGCAGGAAATTGATGACCTTTTTCTTAAAATTGCTGTTGGGATCTCTCTTCAGAGTCTCATATGCAACAGTGTTCTTAAGAAAACTGTTCTCCTTGGCCCTGAAGTCATCTGTGTTCAGGATAATTGTGCATTCTTTATCAGCTGTAGCTGGCAAGATGGTGGTGTTCAGATCACTTCCTAGTGATGTCACTTCTTTCCTTGAGAAATGAATTATTGAACTGTGAGGCTGGAAGGGGGTGTTTTGGGACTGGCAAGGGTTGCAGATACCTTCATCCTTAATTGTTCTGCCTCTGGTTCTGCCACTTGGTTGTTCCTGTTAGCTGACTCTATAACTATTGGTAATTATTCTGATGTTACCACAAAATTCAGTCCTTTGGATAAAATATTCTTTTCTGTTTGAGTAAACTCTCTGTCAGACACATTTCTCACCCATCGGTTAGTTCTCTGAGATACGTCACTGTCCTCTCCCATCTGGGTTGGGTCTTCTGTTTTGTGTGTTTTTCATGTCTAAACTGCAAGGTAGAAAACTTGCCTTTCTGTTGTTCTTTGTTCTTGTGTTGTGCTAGTTGTGCATTCTTTCCACATTCTGTGACGTCCTCCAGTACATCTGTTGGTAGAAGTGATTTAAGTTCTTGCGTTCCATTCTCTCTTCCAAAAATTCAATGGTAAACTTAATCTGCCTTTTTTTTTTCATTGAGAAGCTGGAGCTGTGCTTTCTGCAGGATATTTTCTGCATTGTGTCCTTTCATTATTGATACAACATTTTGGGGATGACTTTGTGTTGTCTGCACCTCAAATTGAAGTACAAATGGTTCCTGTAGCCTGCAAGTTTTCTGGAGATCTGTTTGTTCTCCCACACAATTCAAAGGTTGTTCATCCTAAAGTGAATGGCTAAATGTTTCTATGGAGATTTTCAGTCATCCAGTTCATGGTTGTCCCAAAGGTGTTTTTCAAAAGACAACTGAACTTTCTTTGGGTTTTTTTCCTTGTAAATGTTTCACTTCTCACCCAAGAAGCTTTTTCAGTTTTGACTGAATGGTAGGAAGTAGAAGGATTTATATTATTTGATTCTGCCAACCTAGCAGTTCAAAAGCATGTAACAATGCAAGTAGAAAAATAGGAATTACCTTTGGTGGGGAGGTAACAGCGCTCTGTACACCTTTAGCATTTAGTCATGCCAGCCACTTGACCATGTCTTCGGACAGCACTGGCTCTTCGGCTTTGAAAGGGAGAGGAGCACTGCCCCCTAGAGTCAGGAATGTCTAGCACCTACAGTGTGTGTGAGGGGAACCTTTATCTGTATATTCTTTGAAGTCATCTGGTCATTAGCATTCTGAAAGTGAGTTGTTAGCCCTCTGAGTGTCCTTGAGGCCACCTGGGGATTTATTTGTGCCCTCAGGGTTACCTGAATCACAGTGCAAATGGGTGTGGAAGTTCTTGGGACTGTTGAAAGGACTGTGCTGTAGTCAGGAGACATAGATGGCTTTTTTGATCCCTCTTTCAAACTAATGGTTTTCTCTGTCCAAAATGTGGACTTTGTTTTTTAAAAAAAAGATATCTCTCTCTCTCTGTGTTGTAGAAAAGCTAATTTAAAGGCAGATACAGGATAGATAGATAGATAGATAGATAGATAGATAGATGATAGATAGATAGATAGATAGATAGATAGATAGATAGATAGATAGATAGATAGATAGGATAGAGTATCGAATTACACAGCTTGCTTCTATTTTTTCCAAGCTGTGGTTCACAATGTCTAGAGTGGTTTAAACAATGTCTAGAGAACATAAAAAGCCATATTTCCCAGTCTTATAAAGACTGTTCCTTCAAGAACTGCAAAATTAACAGCTTCATTCACTGAATTTGACAAAGTCTCAAAACCAAAAACAAAAAATATGGAGAAAAACCATGTAATCTTTCAACTCTACTTGGAAGTATGTCCAAGAAGCTCAACTGGATTCACTTTTGAGAAGAAGTGCTTAGGACTTGTCTGCATGAATCTAGCACGTAACAGAATTGCAATGAATATTCTAAGGTAGTAACGGCTAGTTTAAACCAAGGCATTTCCGTGGGACTCACTTCAGTTAAATAGGGATTGAGCACAAACTTCCAGTTTTGCTTGTTGCTTGAGTCACCTTTATAATGACATGTTTTCTGGAAAGCAGAGCAAAACGTTTTGACATTCTGCTTCTCACTGCATGGAATAACTTGCATACTGATGGCACACACGAAGGTAATCATAATTATATTTTTTTTGTCATCTAAAATGTTATGTTCGTTCTTTTTGGGAGAAACTGAAATGTCTTGACATTTATCATATTTATTTTGTTTGCCTAATATAACTTCTGTGCCAACTGCTGACATATAAACTGCTGGATGAACTAAATTAATTTGACTACGTGAAGATAAGGAATGACTGCCATTTCTTGGTAATGCATAATTAATCCAAATATTTCTTTAGAATTGCAACATAAATGCAATTTACTCTTTATGAGGGATTATATTCTTAAATCCGAGGGGCATTCCAATAGAATTGCAAAAGGCTTTTCCATGCTAATGCATCTTGCAAAGTGTACACCTCCTGCCCCATGAACCAGGCATTCAAATTATATATACTCTTGTGGACTAATAGTCTTTTTTAGTAAGTCATATCTTTTAAATTCCGCTTTAGAAAAAATATTAGATAATTTCAAAACCTGTAAACTGCAACCCTCAGAAAGTACATTTTCCCTGTACATATTTGTGATTTGTCATGAAACATTTAGAAATGGAAACAACATTAAAATGTTGAATTAAAACTATCTGCTCAACAGGAATAGTTTTGGGCTTTTAGCCAATTGTTTCTTCTCATTAGAAATTCTATTTTACTGTCTGCACACTTTCCATTTTTCTTTCTAAACCCTCTGTGGTCACCCACTGTGGTAAATTCTCATTAGTCCTTATTTTGTCTTGCCTCATTAGATTTTTCTGTTTGTGTTTCTACGCATTTTGCAAGATACAGCCCCCCCAACATACCTCCACATTTCACAGTTGCCTCATTTTGGCTCCATTCCGATAGGTCCTCTTAACCTGAAATCATTATTAGAGGAAATGATTAATTTTTCTATATAAATAATTCAACGGTTTAGAGGTGGAGAATGAAATACTATAGTATGCAACTTAGGATTTAATGACAAATTAAATTCAGAACATTAACACATATTCAAATTGTGACTGATATTTTATCTGTGTTTCCTCTGAACCAATTATAAGGGAAATTCCTGACTCGGTATATATTCCTGCATTCCTAATTTTTCTGATTTTGCTATAAGTATATTCAGTATTATAAATAGCGCTGTAATCATCACATAAGTACTATGGCTTCCAAAAATTATTCAAACGGATTTCTTTGATATTTCAATTATTACTTTATCATGCTGCAGGAAGTTTTTTAAAAAAAATTTTTGCCTTATCTTCACAACCTTTTAAGGAATAATAAGATTAAGATTAAATTTGCCTAGGATGAAGGAGACCCATGACAATTGGGAAGTTATTTTAGCCTAGGTCTTTGTTTTTGAATCTGACAACACAGCAATGATACCACTTTAATGATAAACCGGATGGATGAAGCTTACCTTTAGTTCTACAGTGAGATAATGAATTCCCCTTTGCTCATTGCTTTTTAATATTTTAATAAATAGCCGTTCCCGGCCACACCCAGTCTGGTTAAATGGCCAACCAATCTGTGTATAGATCTACACCTGCACACACAAACACGTACACACAACCACTGTATAACCCCCAACCGACCGACCTACTGTATTTCTCCCTCTATTCCTCTACCTACCTACCTACCTACCTACCTACCTACCTACCTACCTACCTACCTACCTACCTACCTACCTACTGCATTTCTCCCTCTCTCTATCCCTCTACCTACCTACTGTATTTTCCCCTCAGAGTATTTTATGTTATAAAGGATGACATAATACCTGTGGCCCACTGCTCTCTCTGTATCCATCTACCTACCTTTTTACATTTTTTAATATTTCCGCTGCATGTACCTGGCACAGGTGTGACATCTACACAATCTATATATATCATTGGTGCTGTATTTCAAAGGAACGTTGTGTGAAAATCTGGAAGCGATCGGTGCAGTACTTTTGGAGATTAGCGGATTTGAACAAACTCTTGTTACATTTTATTTGTATAGATGGCACAAACTAATCCAGGGGCAGATTCCCCTGTTACAATGCTCTTTTATTGAAATAGGAACTGTACTGGTGTCCCTGTGGAAAGATAGGCTTTTGGAGAAGGTCAAGATATAAGTCACAGCAAGACTGCCATCCTTGACTGTTTTCTTTCACCCTTTTGACCCCCGTCTCCCCCTCCGGTTGACTTCACAAGTATTGACAATGCAATTCTGAACACTACTAAGTGGAAGTCTACTCAAAAGAAAATCCATGAGTTCAGTTGGGGTTCCTTAATTTTACTGCTAGGAGTTTAATTTGGGAATGAACGATTCTTATATTCTTTATGGAACTCAATTGTTTTCTAGACTTTGTCCTTCTCTTTTATTGTTGAGGTAATAAATCTGGGCTATTCAAAGGTGAACAGAAATAACATGTCAGTGTTTCAAGATAACAGTGCTTAAGATACTTCAAATAATACCTCAGATACTTCAAATAACAGTCCTTCAAATACTTCAAAGTCCTGTTCTTAGATCACAGTAAAGTTCCAGCAGAAGACAAATACAGTAATCAGGTGCACCCACCCTGGTGGAAAATCAGAGCCCTCATTAGTTTTCTGCAAGAAGTATCTACAGTATTTTTCACTGGAAAAAGTACTGACAATTTGTCATGACATCTCTGTCCCTTCCCATTTATTTATTTTATTTATTTTATTTTTATTTTATTCAATTTATATCCCGCCCTTCTCCAAAAAGGACCCAGGGCGGCGCACAGGAATTAAAACAACATACAAAAATAGTACCAAATACATTAATTTAAAAAGCTATTAAATAACAAAAAACCTGCGCTAAAACCAATTAAAATCCCCCATTTAAAACTATCTAATATTAGTCACAGCGGAGGCTATGTTAGGTCGGCTTGATGAAATAAGTGTGTTTTTAAACACTGGCGGAAGAGGCGGAGGTCGGTGATGGTGCGGAGTTCAGGGGGTAGATCATTCCACAGGGCAGGGCCTGCCACAGAGAAGGCCCTTCCCCTGGGTGTCGCCAGTCGGCATTGTCCAGCCGACGGCACCCTGAGAAGGCCCTCTCTGTGGGAGCATATCGGTCTAAGGGATGTATGGGGCATGTAACTAGGTCCCGAGCCATGGAGCGCTTTGAAGATGACCAGACAGGCACCGTGACCAATGTTTGGGTGGTTTGTTCTCCATGGTGCCATGCAGGGGTGGGTTTCTGGGGGTTCGGCCGGGATCGGGCGAACCCTTTCGTAAAATTTCCGGATCCCGAGCGATCCCTTTGGATCGTGGACCCGGAAGTAAGTCGCCGCTGCTAACTGCTGCTCCCAGCTGGGGCGGGCAGGCAGGAAAGCAAGCAAGGCGACTGCGCTGTCTTCTTTTTCCCTCAGCGAAGCGCCTGCTGAGCAAAGGGAAGGGGGGGAAAGGCGCTCCCGCCGCCTTCCCAAGCCTCCCGTTTTGCCAGCGGCCAGTACCCTTCGCAGAGAGAAAAAGAAGACAGCGCAGTCGCCTTGCTTGCTTTCCGGCCGGCCGGCCCAGCCCCTGCTGCTGCCGCCGCCGCCGCCGCTAACTGCTGCTCCCAGCTGTCTTCTTTTTCCCGGGCACGGCCTTCCGGCTCTGGGAGCGGGGGAGGGGAGGGGAACGGGGACTACGGGGGTCACCCCGCCCCCGCCGGCCAAACCTACTGGCCTGCCGAAGCAGCAGAAGCCGCAGAGCGGCAGAGCGAAGCGCCGAGGGGGCGGCTGCATCCGGAAACCGGGCAACCTCGGGGGCCGAGGTGAGGCGGTGAAGCGGGGCGATGCAGGCGGAGGACTGGGGGGTGCGGGAGCTGGGCTGCCTGAGACGGCGGGTGGGAGGGGAGGAGGAGGGTCCAGGCGGGCCGAGAACAAGGCTCCTCTGTCCGACCCGCGTCCCGCAGCCCCACCCCGGCCCCGAGGCAGCGCTTGGCAGGGGCTCCGGTCTTCGTCCGTCTCTGCCAGGGCCGGCCTAGGCTAAAGGCAGCTGAGAGGCCCAGCCGAAGGAGCCGGGCGCGTGGGGGTGGGGAGGCGGGTCGGATGAGGGAGTTAACCAAGGAGGCCGGGGCTGCCCTAACAGGTGAGGCCAAGGGCAAGAACAGGTGCACAGGTGGGCACATGCCCGCGGTCTCCACAGCTCTTCAGTGCATCCCACTGCACTGAAAGAGAAAGAGACAGAGAGGGAGGGAGGGAGGGAGGGAGGGAGAGAGAGATAAAGAGCCACAGTGAGAGACAGACAGACTCAGAGAGAGAGACAGAGAGAGACAGAGTGAAAGAGAAAGAAGGGAAGAAAGAAAAGAAAGAAAAAGAAAGTGGGACAGAGATGAAAGAGAACTTATGACCACAATTGAGGCCAAAATTTTGGTTGCTAAGCAAGACCGTTGTTAAGTGAATTTCACCACATTTTCCTAGTTGGCCACGCCCACCTGGTCACATGACTGCCGAGCCACTCCCACAAAGCAGGCCACACCCACAGAACCTGTTCCAAAAATTTTGAAACCCACCCCTGGTGCCATTCTTTGGCGATGATTTTTGTAGCGGAGAAGCGCAATTTTCTTTTTTTCTCCAGATCCTTTTCTCCAGCCTCAGGATGCAAAAACAGGTCAATTGAGTAGATGTGATTGTTGCAATCACTGCATGGAATTAGTGAAACGGCGTGTACAACCGTGTCTCTTTTGCATAACCTCTTGGTTGTTAGTCAATTTGCTCAATGTTGCTATTCCCAGAACGTATTTCTCTCCCCTACTGACACAGTTAAATCTGTTATGGGCACAGGGCCCAACAACACAGTGTGATCTAATTTAAATTCAACAAGCCCTATTGTTGGAAAATGTTTTTTTAAGATTGTAATCTTAAATAAAGCTTTTGGTACTTTGCTACCATCGTTACAGACCAGATCTGATTGTACCAGTCTTAAGCACTACCAAATGCTCAATATTATTTATTCGTCATTATAAATATCACTAATTCAATAATTTTAATAATAAGTTGATAAAATATGAGCACAAATTCTTCCAGAAAGGAGCTGTGGGGATAATAGATATTGTATGAGACATAGAGGTGAAATTGTATTAAAATATTTCAGATTTAGCCAAATTACATTTTCTAGGTTGTGAATAAAACTGTTAAAAATAAATCAATTACAACTGGGGTTTTTTATTTCTTTTGAAGTGCAGGCTAATAAGCAGAAATACATAAATTAGATTCTATAAAATTCCACGATTTAATGCTGTATTCAGTTTAGAATAACAATTCTCAAACTCAAAGAGTCATTATTTTGATATGAATTAGCCAGCTTGACGTAGTAGTTAAAGCATCAGGCTAGAAAGTGAGAAAGTATGACATTTTGGCTTGCCTTAGGCACAAAGCCAGTTGGGTGGCCTTAGGCCAGCTTAAGCCAGCCACTTTTTTGAAAATTGTGCCAAGAAAATTGCTGGAACTAATCCAGGGGCGAAGACTTCCTTAAAGGAATAAATATATGCGAGACCGTCTTCTGCCCCATACATCCCTTAGACCGATACGCTCCCACAGAGAGGGCCTTCTCCGGGTGCCATCGGCCGGACAATGCCGGCTGGCGACACCCAGGGGAAGGGCCTTCTCTGTGGCGGGCCCTACCCTGTGGAACGACCTACCCCCTGAACTCCGCACCATCACCGACCTCCGCCTCTTCCGCCAGTGTTTAAAAACACACTTATTTCATCAAGCCGGCCTAACATAGCCTCCGCTGTGACTAATCTTAGATAGTTTTTAAATGGGGGATTTTAATTGGTTTTAGCACAGGTTTTACTATTTAATAGATTTTTAAATTTATATGTTTTTGTATTATTTTTGTATGTTGTTTTTAAATTCCTGTGCGCCGCCCTGGGTCCTTTTGGAGAAGGGCGGGATATAAATTGAATAAAATAAATAAATAAATAAATAAATAAAATAAAGTATTAAAATTAAAATGTAAAGTAAATACACTAAATTGTAGAGATAGATATCTATTATATCTCTGAGTTCTGTCTCTCCTGCCTTGCCCATATATGGAATGAAACACTTGATTTACAGATCATCTCTGATCTTGATCTGGACATCTCTGTTGGTCAAATCTCACCTGACATTAATTATTCTCAACTTTCAGACAACTCTAGTGTACTAGAAGGTGGCTTCTTTTTAACTTAGCATCATATGTGAGCTAAGCCATTCTGATTTGTAAGCTTTGGTTTATTACTTTATGCTATGGATCAGTGTTTCTCAACCTCGGTGACTTTAATTGCTGTGGACTTCAACTCCCAGAATCCCCCAGCCAGCTGGCTGTGGAATTCTGGGAGTTGAAGTCCACGGGACGTAAAGTCACCAAGGTTGGGAAACATTGCTATAGATAAACCAAGCCATTGTAACTTCTTTAACAAACCTTAGTTACAATGGCACAGTGAATGTGCAAACTATATTTTTTTGACTTAGAGATGACTTATTCCTAAATTAATGTCTTGATGAAGCTGCAACCTAGTTGAGGTAAAAAAAAAAGGGATGGAAGAGGAGGATTTTATCATATAATTTCAGAGTACTGAACCATTACATTTTTTTTTGTTTGAATTGTCATTTTCCTCTAAATATTACTTGTATTGAAGTACTGTTTTAAAACTTTGTTTAATGGGATAATGGGTTTCATCCTTTCCCCAAGGAGGTCAGATATCCTTTTAGGTCAGAACAAAAGCCATTTCCTATCAATCTGTGCCAGCTTCAGAGAGTGGGAGCCTTTGCAGGACAGGTTTACTAAAAATAAGCTGGAAATTATAGTTTTGTACACCGAGAATGAATGCCTGGACACAACTTAGTACTTAAAAAAAACCCAAATCTTCAGCATGACATCATTGTTCTAGCTGAAGTTAAAAGATCCCTGTGTGGAAGGAGATTCTCCCTTGTAGGATTAGGAACCTTAAATGTCCATGTGGAAGTTAATTTGCAAGTGACGTTGTTTTTAATTTATTTTTCAATTAGTCAGTGGAACAGAAGTTGCCTCCAGAAGTTGTGAATGCCCCAACACTGGAAGTCTTTAAGAAGATGCTGGATAGCCATTTGTCTGAAACGGTATAAGGTTCCTGCCTAGGCAGGGGGTTGGACTAGAAGACCTCCAAGGTCCCTTCCAACTCTGCCATTGCATTGTATTGCATTGTATTGTATTAACTGGGTGGTTTCTTGAGTGACCTCTTGTCCAGCTTCCCATTCTAAGGTGACACCTCCCCCATTCAGTGATATTTCAGATTACATCTGGATTATGAAAGGTCCCAGTTGTTATAGATTCAGTGAATCCATATCATAAAAGCCTTCTGAACATTTAATTTCAATCAGAATATTTCTGATGTGTCTTTACCTTTTCCACTTCTTACAACGCCATAATCAGAGATGTAAGTCTAAAACTTGCAGTCGGTGGCAAATAGGCATTGCTCTCTTTGCGTCCTCCTCATCTGTCTTTCCAGATTGTGAATTAACACATTTTCTTTTACTTCTCTCTAAAATAAAAAAGTAAAAAAATAAAATAAAATAAGCAACAACAACAAGAGATGCTTTCAGATAATTTCAGTTCCTAGTCGCTGCATTCAGGAAGTCTTCTTGCAAGTGCTTTCTTCCAAGAACATCTGGACTTCCAAAATTAATCATTAACCTGTTTCTAGTTGGATCTCCCAAGGATTAACAAGACCTGAATCTCCTTTATATCTGGGATCAGCTAAAAATAGCTAGATGAGGCCATCTGATGATACTCATGACCGGATCTTTTTCTATTTCTTCTCTCTCCCTCTCCCTCTCCCTCTCTCTGTTTCTCTCCTCCTCCCACCATTCACATTTAACAGTAACAGAATTGGAAGGGACCTTGGAGATCATCTAGTCCAACTCCTGCTCACACAGGAGACATATACTAGGGATTCAAACCACTGAATTGTTGACCTTTCTGATCAACAAGCTCAGTGTCTTAGCCACTGAGCTAAGAACTGAAAATTTATCTTGTTGCCAAGAAAACTGCCTGTTTAGGTCCTTGTATTCCAAATTTTGAACTTAACTAAAACTATTTTATTAAGATTATTCCCCTCCTTATTTCTTTAGGGACTCAGTGATGATCAGAATATTTTTCCAGGTTTTTCTTTCTTGCTAGTATTTAACTGATTTTTTTCTAACCTCAGTAATTCTTTCATTTCCTTGAAAGGGAAGCATATAGTATATGGAAAAACAATGACAGTTTCAACTATGTATGTATTTTCTATAGCTGCCTAATTCAACCAATTGACTCTGAGAGTTTTACATTTCTACAATTCTAAAACAAAATAATTTAAAAGATTAAAACAATACAAACATCTACAAAAGAAATAAGCAGCTGGGATGATTAATCAACTAATGTTCACAAGTAGTGGCAGAAATGAAATAATCTGGAAGCTATATCATATTATATTAACTTTTCCTTTCCTAAATCAATTGCATGGATATCATTCCTGACTTTTATCCAGAATAAGATGGGCGGTCTTCTAATCTTCAACATTTTTAGACATATAACCCATGCACATGTTGAAATGATTAGAACAGGGGTCTGCAAAGTTGGCTTTTTTAAGACGGGTGGACTTCAACTCCCAGAATCCCCCAGCCAGCTATGCTGGCTGGGGGATTCTGGGAATTGAAGTCCACCGGTCTTAAAAGAGCCAACTTTGCAGACCCCTGGATTAGAACATTTCCTCCAGACCCAACAGATTTCTGTAGGTTTTTTTTCTCTTTTCTTTGTTTAAAATTTTCCCCACTCTCCTTTCCTGTGGCCTATATCAGCATCACTTGTTCTGGCTAAGACAAATGTAGCCATTCCAGTTTGACAGCTCCTGAAAATTTTTCAACAGTGAATAATGTGCAAAGATGCCTTGAGCTTTACAGCTGCAATGACTTTAATGTGCTAATCATCAAATGCCACTATAACAGAATTGATGTGAAGAACATTGCTGGTCCATGTCTCTTGAAAACCTTACACTAATTGAATTTGGGAATAATGGAAAGATGTTGGCAACGTTTGGGTCATTTTTGCAAATGCCTGCTAACTAAAAATAAGAAACTAAATTGTAATAGACCAAAAAAGGGGCATATTCAGGGTCGAGCAGAGGAATTTGGGATTTATCTGCAGGAGAAAATCACTCGGATTCGGAACGAGCTACCCTCCATCGACAGTGGTCCAGTCGAGCAGGCCGAGGCTGTTCTTGTGACACCATCCTGGGAGGAGTTTGATTTTGTTACCACCGAGGATATGGACAAGTTGTCAAAGAGACTTAGGGCTACCACATGTTTATTGGACCCGTGTCCCTCCTGGCTTGTACTGGCATCCTGGGAGACGACACGAGGCTGGCTCCAGGGCATTGTCAACGCATCTTTGAGTGAGGGGTCCTTGCCTGCCGTCCTGAAAGAGGCGGTGGTGAGGCCCCTCCTCAAGAAGCCGTCCCTGGATCCAGCATTATTAGAGAACTATCGTCCCGTCTCCAACCTCCACTTTTTAGTGAAGGTTGTTGAGAGTGTGGTGGCCCAACAGTTTCCGCGACACTTGGAGGAAGTTGATTATCTAGACCCGCGCCAGTCCGGCTTCCGACCCGGGCACAGCACCGAGACAGCATTGGTCGCGTTGGTTGATGATCTCTGGAGGGCGCGGGATAGAGGATATTCCTCTATCCTAGTCCTATTAGACCTCTCAGCGGCTTTTGATACCATCGACCATGGTATCCTATTGCACCGACTGGGGAGGTTGGGGTTGGGAGGCACCGTTCTGCGGTGGTTCTCATCCTACCTCTCTGGTCGGTCGCAATATGTGTTGGCAGGGGGGCAGAGGTCGGCCTCGAGGTCCCTCATATGTAGGGTTCCTCAGGGGTCGGTCCTCTCGCCCTTACTGTTCAACACATATATGAAGCCGCTGGGTGAGATCATCCGTGGTTTTGGGGTGGGATATCATCTGTACGCTGATGATACTCAGTTGTACATATCCACCCCAGACCACCCCAACGATGCCGTCGAGGTTATGTCCCGGTGTTTGGAGGCCATACGGATCTGGATGGGTGGTAACAAACTCAGGCTCAACCCGTCCAAGACTGAGTGGCTGTGGCTTCCGGCGCCCCGGTTCAGCCAGATTATTCCAACTCTGGCCATTGGGGGCGAAACACCGGCCCCCGTGGAGAGGGCGCGCAATTTGGGTGTCCTCCTGGATTCCCGGCTGTCTATGGAAGATCATGTGGCAGCCGTGGCCAGGGGGGCATTCCATCAGGTACGCCTGATGCGCCAATTGCGCCCCTTACTGGACCGGGGTGCCTTACGCACAGTCACTCAAGCACTCGTCACCTCTCGACTTGATTACTGTAATGCTCTCTACATGGGGCTTCCCTTGAGGTGCACCCGAAAGCTGCAGCTAGTCCAGAACGCAGCCGCGCGGGTGATTACGGGAGCGCCTAGACACTCCCACATAACACCTATCCTGCGCGAGCTGCACTGGCTCCCTGTGGTCTTTCTGGTGCGCTTCAAGGTTTTAACGACCATCTTTAAAGCGCTCCATGGCTCGGGGCCTAGTTATATGCGAGACCGCCTCCTGCCCCATACATCCCTCAGACCGATACGCTCCCACAGAGAGGGCCTCCTCAGGGTGCCGTTGGCTGGACAATGCCGACTGGCGACACCCAGGGGAAGAGCCTTCTCTGTGGCGGGCCCTGCCCTTTGGAACGACCTACCCCCTGAACTCCGCACCATCTCTGACCTCCGCCTCTTCCGCAAGTGTCTGAAGACACACCTATTCCATCTAGCCGGCCTAGCATAACCCCCATTACTGACTCTTAGATAGTTTTAAATTTGGGTTTTTTAAATTCGGTTTTTAGCGCAGGGTCTATTAGAATAAGTTTTTTAAAATTTTATATGTTTTATATGTGTTTTAACATCCCTGTGCGCCGCCCTGGGTCCGTTTGGAGAAGGGCGGGGTATAAATTTAATAAAATAAATAAATAAAAAAAATATTCAGAAGGAAATTTTAAAAAGCTCATGTTTGTTTAGGCAGTTTCTTTATGTGTGCCTAGATTTCAATAATGGCCTAGATTTCAAGTCCGAATTCTGAAGATGTCAAATTGTTCAGAGTAATTTCCCTCATACATTCAAGTTTAAATTGTCAACATTTTCTGTTTGTAATAGATCTTTAACAGCTTTGATATAAAATCTAGAGAGAGAGAAGACTGAGAGCTGCATTTGACTTTTGCGTATTATATCACTTGTTACACAGGTAGTCCTTAATTTATCATCATAATTTGGGACTTCTGTTGCTAAGCAAGCTAGTTATTGAGTTGTGCCATGGTTGTTAAGTGAATCACTACAGTTATTAAGTAAACCATGAGGTTGTTAAATACATCTGGCTTTGCCCACTGACTACAGTGTTTGCCCCAAAATAAGACAGGGTCTTATTTTCTTTTGACCCTTGAAATAAGCAATTGGCCTTATTTTTGGGGAGGTCTTATTATTTTTGAGGTGAAGGAGGCGGCGAGTGTGGTCATCTCATGGCTGCTGCAGGGAGGGCTTATTTTGGGGGCAGGGCTTATTTTAGCACATGCACTCAAAAACCCAATTGGGCTTATTATCCAGGGAGGTCTTATTTTCAGGGAAACAGGATACTGCTTGTTGCAAACCAGCTGGGAAAGCTTCAAATGGCATTCACATAACCCTGGGACATTGCAATTGTCATAAGTGCATGCCAACCACCTGGATTTTTGGCCCGTGACCCCTGGGGATGCTGCAAAGGTCACAAGAGTGAGGACCATACATAAGTCACATTTTTCAGTGTCATTGTAATTTCAAACCGTCATGGCCCCTCATTAAATAGATGGTAAGGCGAGGACTCCTTTTACTTGTGAAACTAGACACTATTATGCAGATGAAATGTATGGGATCAGATAAAAGAATGGATCTGACTAAATTGTAATTTGATTTACTGCATTTACTAGGACTGTTCTCTACACAGTTAATGGGTTTGTCGCATGTAAAAGTGAGAGTGTAATACTATCTCATTCTTTGATAGTTTGCCTCAAACTGAAAGTATTTCTAGCCAAGAATGAGAGTTATAAAATATTCTTAAGCAGGATTTATTGAAATGAAGTTGATAAGAACTTCAGCAACTGAGCTATTTGTCACTTATAATCAATTTATTCCCTAGTGTACTAGAGGGGAGACTTTTCTATTGTCTTGTAAAAGGAGCTGGAATTTTCTGCCAATAACGGAAGAGTTTGTAGCTGGTTGTTTAGCTAACCACTTCCTGAATCATTGCTAGTGCACTCCATTAAATCTTGAAATATTTGCAGAGGTTTTGAGGATTACCCTAAGGCTGTGCCAAAGGTAGCACGCAGAGCCCTCTCTGTGGGCACTCGCGCCATTGCCAGCTGCTCTTCCAGATTCTCGCTGGTTCGGTGCACATGCACACCAGCCAGCTGGTATTTTCTGGGTTCCTGGTGCTCCTGCACACACTCCAGTTTTGGCACAGTGCCGAAATGTTTAGCCATCACTACCCTAAGGGGTTCATAGGCCACAAGAGCAGAAGGAGTTTTTGATTAGGCATCTTAGATATATAGAAATAGTGCAACTTCTTTTTTTTCTTTCTTTCGTGATTATAGGAACTATTTTCTACTGGCCACAGTTCTACAATCTTTGAGACTGAAGTTGTTTTCCTTTCTGACTAGAAATGTGAGGAATTCGCGCTCTGGAATGACCTTCCCCCCGACATTAGAATGACCACGGACCTCCGCTCCTTCCGTCTAAAATTAAAAACATATCTTTTCTGCTTGGCCGGCCTAGGGTAGTCTCTCTCTATGGGGTTTTAGTTGTTTAGTGGGAATTTTAGTCTAAAATGGGTATTTTAGCACAGATAAGGTTTAATTTGTTTTTAAGATGTTGTATATTTATTGTATATTTATGGTTTTTTAGTTTCCCTGTGCACCGCTCCGAGTCCCTACGGGGAGAGGGAGCGGTCAAGAAATTAAATTATTATTATTATTATTCTTGTAGATGCTAATACATTTCATGGATTCATAGTTTCTGTCTGTCTGTCTGTCTGTCTGTCTGTCTGTCTGTCTGTCTGTCTGTCTGTCTGTCTGTCTGTCTGTCTGTCTGTCTGTCTGTCTATCTATCTATCTATCTATCTATCTATCTATCTATCTATCTATCTATCTATCTATCTATCTATCTATCTATCTATCTATCTATCTATCTATCTATCTATCGTGGCCCAGCCGGCTCCGGAGGAGCTGCTGATGGACTCCTCTAGTGAGGAGTCCTATGAGTCTGCTCTGGAAGAGAAGGGCAACCTTGAGGGAGCAGAGAGCCCGGCTGGTCATCAGGAGGCACCTGGGTCTTAGAGTAGTGGGGAGGATCAAGGCCAGTTTGTCCCTGATGCTAGAGTGAGAAGGGCTGAAAAAAGGAGGCTTCAATTGCATCAGAAGCGAACTCGTAGGATTTGAATTAGTCCCAGCTGCCTAATGACTGGCCCCTCCCAAGAGGGTTTAGAAGGAAGTCTTTGCTAAGAAAGTCCTTGCAGAGAACAACGTTGGATTTCTAGGTTCGTGTTTATTCGTGTTGATTTTCAGGTTCGTGTTGAGTTGAGTTAGGAAGCTTCGTATCTGTTCAGAGTCATTCAGGCAAGCAGCCAAGAGAGTTAGTGGCAGGCAGCCAGTGTTGTGTTAGTCGGAGAAAGGGGGGTCAGAACACGAGTCCCTTCGGGGAGAGGGGGCGGTCTAGAAGTCCAATAAATATATAAATATATCTATCTATCTAATCAAATTTAATTTCATATATATTCACATACCATCTGTTTATATAAATTTTATATACACACAAACACAAACACACACACACACACACACACACACACACAGAGTCCTTGATTTATGACCACAACTGAGCTCAAAACTTATGTTGCTGAGTGAAACATTGATTAAGTGTCCTATTTTACAAGTTTTCATGCCACTGTGAATCATTGAAATTGTTAAGCTGGTAACACAGTTGTTAAGTGAATCTGGCTTTCCATTGATTTTGCTTGTCAGAAGGTTGCAGAAGCTGATCACAGGACACTGCAATCGTCATAAATATGAACCAGTTGCTAAGCATGTGAATTTTGATTGTGTGACCATGAGGATACTGCAATGGTCAGAAGCGTGAAAAACGGCCATAAGTCACTTTTTCACCATGTAACTTTGAATGGTCACTAAATGAACTGTTGTAATATGAGAAATATATAATATGCATATGCACATACATATATACATACATATGTATATATTTGGGCCAGGTGCTATACCAGGTGCTATACCAGGTGCTATAACATAACGTTTGTGTGTGTGTGTGTGTGTGTATTAATCCTGTCAAAGCTTATTCTACTCTTGACGTAATAGTAGAGTCTCAACAGAGATAAGTGGCCATTCTAAAAATGATTGTTTTCTGTTTTAAAACCTACTGTTGAAAAGCCATATATGCTTTTAAACAAAGGCATTCCAGGCCGCTATTTGGTATACACCTAAATTAACACAAAACCACACTGTGAACTTCTCTTAAAATAGCTTCGTTTTATTTTAAAGATGCTTGAAATAGAATCCCAATGACTGAAAGTGGCAAAGGAGAACATCTCCAGCTCTACTGAATTAAATGCAGTTAGGTTAAACATAAAAAAGCATAGTGTTTCTTTAGAATGAGATGTTTTTGATCACAACCTTAAAATCACGGTAATATATTTATGGACCATGATCAATGATCTTGTAATATCCATTGATTTCTTGTGCAACATTCACATGCAGAGTAAGATGCTAGTTATCATCTTTAAAGGTGCTAGTTATCATCTTTAAAGCGCTCCATGGCTCGGGACCTAGCTATCTGCGGGATCGGATCCTGCCCCATACTTCCTCACGGCCGATTCGCTCCCACAGAGAGGGACTTCTCCGGGTGCCGTCCACTAGACTTTGTCAGCGGGCGACGCCCAGGGGAAGGGCTCTCTCTGTGGCGGGCCCTGCCCTCTGGAACGGCCTCCCCCCCGATATTAGAACTACCACGGACCTCCGTTCCTTCCGTCTGAAATTGAAAACGCACTTTTTCTGCTTGGCCGGCCTAGGGTAGCCTCTCTACTATAGTATTATAGGGCTATAGGATTTTAGTGAATTGGTATTGGGGAATTTTAGCGCAGGGTTTACTGTTTAATTTGTTTTTATTTAATTGTTTGTATTTTCATGTGTATTTATTGTTTTAACTTCCCTGTGCACCGCTCCGAGTCCCCTTGGGGAGAGGGAGCGGTCTAGAAATTAAATTATTATTATTATTATTATTATTATTATTATTATTATTATTATTATTATTATTGTTGTTGTTGTTGTTGTTGTTGTTGTTGTTGTTGTTGTTGTTGTTATTGTTATTGTTGTTGTTGTTGTTATTATTATTATTATTATTATTATTATTATTATTATTATTATTATTATTATTAAGAACCTCAAGCTTTCTATATGTAGAACAGTTGTCCCAGATCTCAATTACAAACTCCATAAGATGACACCTAAGAGATACAGAGATCACTAACTCTTGGCCATCTAGTGAAGCAGGGTTAGGCACCATCGTGTTATAGTGTAGAAACCTACCAATCATCTATTCTGAATCACTGTTTAAGACCTACAATTATATGTTGTGATGTTTTTGTGTTGGTTGTGCTATATTAGGTTGCATGGTCAGGACATTTTGATAAAGTTGTACGGATATCCATTTTGTTGGAAGATTTTGCATAGACATCTATATAGATGATGAAAACATAATTATCAACAAGGTGGCCTGGTAATCTTAACAAAAAAAAACTTTTATAATGTTTCCATACATTAAAAACATCCCAGAAACCACCAACAGCCCAGTACAACCACATTGCATCTCTATAGAACGCATACTAACTAAAGCTCTCCAAAATATCCCAAAAGACCTAGCAGAACCAGAAGAACAAAAGAGGCATCATCTAAAGCAGGGGTCTGCAAAGTTGGCTCTTTTAAGACTGGTGGACTTCAACTCCCAGAATTCCCCAGCCAACTTGGCTGGCTGGGGAATTCTGGGAGTTGAAGTCCACCAGTCTTAAAAGAGCCAACTTTGCAGACCCCTGAACTAAAGCATGCAATGTAAGGACTGTAACAGCCTCTATGTAGGACAAATAGGTAGAAGACTAGCATGAAAATCAACTAGCAGTCAGAAGGCATAATGAAAATTCTTTAGTTTCACAACACATGGACAAACTTAACTGGGAAATTGTGACCAGCTTAGACCAAGCCAAGTCCCAAAACACTTCAGAATTCCTAGAAGCCTGGACTTGGACAAATTAGCCATCGGCAGATACATAACGATAAACAGAATACACATACCATTCAAAAGAGAGAATCAAAGGGCCAAAAAAGGAAACAAAATGCCCCAACATTGCAAGTCTTCAAGAAGATGTTGGATAGCCATTTGTCTGAAATGGTATAGGGCTTCCTGCCTAGGCAGGGAGTTGGACTAGATGACGTCCAAGGTCCCTTCCCACTCTGCTATTGTATTGAATTGTATTGCAAAAAGACTTCTCGTCAACAAAAAATTCTCACCAGCAAAAATTCCTCACCAGCTGATGAGCAGAGATGAACACCAAGATTAATACAAGACCAGTGGTGGGTTTCAAAATTTTTTTAGAACCTCTTCGGTAGGTGTGGCCTGCTTTGTGGGAGTGGCTTGTCACCCATGTGACCGGATGGGAGTGGCTTGTCACCCATGTGACCGGATGGGAGTGGCTTGTCACCCATGTGACTGGTTGGGCATGGCCAACTTGTAAAATGTGGTAAAACTCACTTAACAACACTCTTGCTTAGCAACCAAAATGTTGGCTCAGAAACTCTGGCATTGGAAGCACGCAAGTCTTAAAGCTGTCAAGTTCCAAAACACTTGCACCCCTAACCCTTTAGGAAAAAAAAATCCCAGGGGTGTTCAAACTTGACAGCTTTAAGAATTGTGGACTTCAACTCCCATAATTCCTCCTCTCGCTCTTCATCTTGATGATGTGTGGACGGGCAGGAGGAGGGAGCTGGAACCGGTTCTAAACGGCCCTTTAGATTTGTGGAACCTCTTCTATAGAAGAGCTTAGAACTGGCAGGAACCCACCCCTGTGCTAGATCAACAATCAAGAAGCAAACAATGACGCAGTCAAGGAACTATCAAGTCAGAAAAAAGGCTAAACAGTAAAGAACAGCCTATTCAAGTAATTAGCAAGACCTCTCCCACCAACTCTGACAGGGCAAGCCACCAGTATGTAATACGAGAGCACACCCCACTCCCTTCTAGCACTAATTATGTTGCCTTCATTGGTAATGAAGCGTCTGCAACCAAGCTCAGAGAGCACCTTAGAACCCACAGTTCAGCCTAAGGGTTACAAATGATTTCTTCTCTTGGAATTAATGAATACAAGCAAAGAAAGAAAGGTAAAGATAAAAAAACAGGAGGATATATATTGTGCAGCTCATTAAAAAAGTATTAAAAATGAAAAATATATGGATTTCCCTCCCAGAAGGTTGTTATGCTGAAAGAAAAGTAATAGAAAGTTTATTTTAAAACCAGGAAGCCCAATTATAAAAGCATACTGCTCCATATTTAGGAGTAGAAACTGGGTAAGTAAAGGAATATCATCTAAGTAAACAGAATACAGTGGATACGTGTTATTTAAGAAGTGTGTGTAGTAATATAAGAAATGATCAGCTCAAAAATCAATGAATGTGGAATGCATATAAATGCGAGTGACAAGTATAAATATATATTATACAGAAAGAACCTGCAGTGAACTGCGGAACAGGAAGAATGAATGAGTTGAGAGGAAGACTCAGGAGGTTCCCTTGGCAGAAAGAGAAGTGAAAAAGACAAAGTACAGAAGATAAGGGATTCAAGCGATGCATGGAAAGGGTGGAAGCAAAGATGCTGACAAGGATAGAAAGAAGCCAAGAGAGCCCATTTTGGATATCGTTAATGCACCAGGCAAGAAACTGGGAACTTGTGAGTTCTAGTCCTGCCTTTGCCATGAAATCCAGCTCATTGTCCTGGGGTCAGTTGCTCTCTCCCTCAACCCAACCTACCCCACAGGGTTGTTGCTGGGGAGGGGAAAATAGGAGGAGGAATATGTTCCTATATGTTGTGTTGATATGTTCACTGCCTTGAGTTATTTGTAAAAATAATAATGGTTGGATAAAATGTTGTTGTTAGTTGCAAAGTTTTGTCTGACCCATCGTGACCCCATGGACAACGTTCCGCCTGTCTCTACCTCCATCCTCTGGAGTCCATTTAAGCTCATGCCTACTGCTTTGATCACTCCATCCAGCCACCTCATTCTCTGTCGTCCCCTTCTTCTTTTGCCCTCCATCTTTCCCAGCATGAGGCTCTTCTCCAGGGAGTCCTTCCTTCTCATTAGGTGGCCAAAGTCTTTGAGTTTCCTCTTCAGGATCTGGCCTTCTAAAGAGCAGTCAGAGTTGATCTCTCTAGAACTGACCAGTTTGATCACCTTGCAGTCCAAGAGACTCGCAGGAGTCTTCTCCAGCACCATCTTTCATAGTTCATGAAAATGTATGAATAAAATAAATATATTGAGTTGGGTTGTATACATTTGGCTGGTTTGGATCTATTTCCTTTCCTTTCCTTTCCTTCTCTCATGTCTTAATTTCTTTGCATTACTCTGTCTTGTTTCTTTGCAATGCTTCTGCATAACATTACTAGAATAAAATGATGAGTCTAAATGTTTTTATACCTCAAGGATTTTTTCCCCCTTAACATTTAACACAGCACAGCACTTGAGCAAAATGGTTCAGTTGAGATCAGCATATGCAGGACTGATTGGGGTAGATTGTAGGAGTGATACAGAAATACAACTTTATCATATTTTATTTACCCATATGTGAAATTATTGTATCTTATTCCAATTTCATTTTAAATTGTATTTGACCCAATTCCATTTTAAACTGTTTTTAATCTGATTTTAGTAATAATTTGTGCCTGGAACTCTCCGGTTTGGTATGGCCCAAGGGCTAATCGATAAAGTAAACGAACTATCAAAGTTAAAATCGTTTTCTATTTCCTAGCAGGTCCGTTCTACATTCTGGTTACAGATGTCATTTATGTGGAGTTCTGCTTTGGCCCTGAAGTCAGCTCAGCTCCCTGTGTTTCGACGGGCGCCATTCATAGCTGCCTGGAACGCACCGACAGATCATTGCTCCATCCGATACAACATCACAATCAGCTTAAGAATGTTCCATGTGATTGGAAGTCCATTTGCCAAAGCAAGAGGACAAAACGTGACCATATTTTACGTCAACAGGCTGGGATATTATCCCTGGTACACATCCCAAGAAATCCCAATCAACGGTGGCCTCCCTCAGAATTTCAGCTTGCAAACGCACCTGGAGAAAGCTAATCAGGATATTAACTACTATATTCCTGATAAGGATTTCACTGGGTTGGCAGTCATAGACTGGGAACACTGGAGGCCCCAGTGGGAGCGTAATTGGAACACCAAAAATATTTACAAGAGACAGTCAAGGGAACTAATTTCCAAGCTGCAAGAGAATATTTCTGCAAATGCTATCGAACATTTAGCTAAATTTTCCTTCGAAAAATGTGCTAAGGCTTTCATGAAAGAAACAATTGAACTGGGGATTAAAAGCAGGCCCAAGGGCCTCTGGGGATATTACTTATATCCTGACTGCCACAATTACAATTTCCATGAGCAGAACTATACTGGCTCATGTCCAGAAAATGAACTCACGAGGAATAATGAACTGCTGTGGTTGTGGAATAGCAGTGCAGCATTATATCCCTCCATTGGCATTAAGAAATCCCTCGGGAGCAGTGAAAACACATTACGCTTTTCACAGTTTAGAGTGAAAGAATCCATGAGGATTTCCTTTATGACCTCACATAATTATTCTCTCCCAGTATTTGTATACACCCGACTGGACTATAGAGATCAGCCTTTGTTATTCCTTTCTATGGTAAGCTCTCTGGAGACCATCGATGTTGTGGCTTCTGTAGAACAAATGCACCATTGCCCTGGACCAGTGGAACTCTTACATCGGGAAGAGCTAATTCACATTTAACTTCAATCAAGAACACCCAAAGGGCATTTGGTTGGCCACAATGGGAAAATAATATTGGATTAAATAAGACCTTGCTTTGATCTAGCAAGTTTCCTTTTAGGTTCTTAAAAAATACAGGGCAAATTCTCTCTCTCCTTCACCATCTTCCGTTTCCCAACTAACTAACCACACCCCTCCCACCACATCTCTCTAATTCCTGACTCCTTCTTACACTCTCAGACAATTCCCTAAGATCCTACTGTCGGCGAGGTCCTTCCCTTTCCTAATACAACTCTTAGATTTGATTAATGGCCATTGTCTCTAGTTGGAATGGAAAAATCTGGGAATTAAGTTGCTAAGAGTCGTTGGATTGTGGTGGAGGTGCAAGACAACCATTTAAATATGAGCCAGCCGTGTTCAGCAGCTGCCAAAAAAGCCAACACAGTTCTAGGCTGCATCAACAGAGGGATAGAATCTAGATCACGTGAAGTGTTAATGCCACTGTATAGTGCCTTGGTAAGGCCATACTTGGAATACTGCATACAGTTTTGGTCGCCACGATGTAGAAAAGACGTGGAGACTCTGGAAAGAGTGCAGAGAAGAGCAACAAAGAGGATTAGGGGACTGGAGACTAAAACATATGAAGAACGGTTGCAGGAACTGGGTATGTCTAGTTTGATGAAGAGAAGGACCAGGGGAGACATGATAGCAGTGTTCCGATATCTGAGAGGGTGCCACAAAGAAGAGGGAGTCAAACTATTCTCCAAGGCACCTGGGGGCAGGACAAGAAGCAATGGGTGGAAACTAATCAAGGAGAGAAGCAACTTAGAACTAAGGAGAAATTTCCTGACAGTTAGAACAATTAACTTCTGGAACAGCTTGCCTCCAGAAGTTGTGAATGCCCCAACCCTGGAAGTCTTTAAGAAGATGTTAGATAGCCATTTGTCTCAAATGGTATAAGGTTCCTGCCCACGCAGGGGGTTGGACTAGAAGACCTACAAGGTCCCTTCCAACTCTGCTATTGTATTGTATTGTATTGTATTGTAAGTTAAATAAATACGTGTTTATTCATGGCATTGAATCTATTTGAATGTCAAGTAAGAGAAGCACAAAGTCAAAGTATCTGGAATGCTGCAGCTATTATAATCATCACTAGCCCTCAATTCATTTTTCTTCTAAGCCAACATTCCTTCAGAGAAAAAAAAGTTCCTTGGCATATCAAATTGCAACCTTAGATATGTTGTGGGAAAGCATTTGAAACAATTTATTTTAACCCAACTCAATATCATATCATGCCTTTGTGTGAAGACATCTCATGTCTGAAGAACCATTCACTTTTTCCCTTTTAATTGACTGTTCTCACTTGCCTAACTAATGACCCAGGATTTGTTTGTTTGTTTATGTAATTTCTGCTTTCATTTGAATATTTATTTAAACATTTATAAATCCCAGGTTTGGTTTTCTATATTTGAAGTCAACCCAGCATGAAATGAATATACTATATGCACAAAACAAACTTAATCACATCAGTTAAAGACCTTAAGGGCTTGATCTGCACAATGCATAAACTCTTTAATCTCTCTCTCTCTCTCTCTCTCTCTCTCTCTCTCTCTCTCTCTCTCTCTCTCTCTCTCTCTCTCTCTCTCTCTCTGTCTCTCTCTCCCTCCCTCCCTCCCTCCCTCCCTCCCTCCCTCCCTCTCTCCCTCCCTCCCATCTATCTGTGTATTAGCAACTCCAATTGGTTAGTGCAGTGTTTCTCAACCTTGGCAACTTGAAGATGTCCAGACTTCAATTTTGGGAGTTGAAGTCCAGACATCTTCAAGTTGCCAAGGTTGAGAAACACTGGGTTAGTGTATGGTTCACTGTGTTGTTACATTTTGCTCTGAGCTTCTTTTCTCTCTCTAATAACAGTTTCTTGTAGCCGAATACATAAAATGCAACCTTAGAAGACAGAAATAGGAGTGTTGAAAAATTAATATCTGATATCATGTTTTGAACAGCAATATTTTTCTAGATTGATGACAAAAAGTATTTATGCAATGTCTACCTTATCTCCAAATTGGCACGCTGAAATTGAAATAACAAAATATCCTTACTACAGATATAAAACGGACGGAAGATGAAAAATATTAAAACATGAATATTTGCAGCAATTAGTTACTAATTCTCCTGAAAGCTTGGCTACTCAGAATGGCCTACCTCATAATGATGTTGTTAATTTGCTCATTTCTAATGACCCCAGTGATGGTATACAATAATTGACTGATAATATTTTCTTCTGTTCCTGTGTAGCAAGATCTTGTTAGCACAATTGGTGAGAGTGCTGCCTTGGGAGCTGCAGGAATTGTTATTTGGGGAGACATGAATTTAACATCATCAGAGGTAAATTAAAGTCATCATTTTAAATTCTTTAACTTGCTTAAAAGTCCTCCTTTTGACCCGACATCTTTAATATAGTGGACTCATTTTTTTATCTATCCATTTTTTCTCATGCAGTATCTAAGGCAGAAGCCTAGCACTCCAGCCTAATCGGTTCTACCCTGTTTCATCAGCTAATCTAGGAGTATTTAGTATAGATAATTGTTTCCACAACTTCCTGTAAGGGCCCCAATTAAGGGAGGAGACATACTGTTTCCCTCTCTGCCTGTCGGCTCATCACCAGAGACCATCTAGACAGGGAACCATTTTTTAGTTACGTTGTGTAATATTTTTAGTTTTTTTTTTATGAGCTGATCAATAAATTTAAATTTGAGAGACCAAGATAGATCTATTTCGAGCTTATTAGCTCTCATCAGTTGGCCACACCCCACTGGGATTCGAACCGGGGCTGTAATGTATCTAAGGCAGAAGCCTAGCAGTCCAGCCTAATCGGTTCTACCCTGTTTCATCAGCTAATCCAGGAGTATTTAGTATAGATAATTGTTTCCACAACTTCCTGTAAGGGCCCCAATTAAGGGAGGAGACATGCTGTTTTTATATATATAAAACTAACACTATATATATATAGCTGGCTTCGGGGATTTTCCTTATACACGGGAAAATCCCCGAAGCCTGCTATGCCAGCATATATATATAGGCTAAGGAGCCCGAAATGGATCCATCCTGGTCTCTTAATTAATTATTAATCATCCCTTAAAAAAAAATTTATATATAAAAAAAAATTTTTTTAAGGGATGATTAATAATTAATTAAGAGACCAGGATGGATCCATTTCGGGCTCCTTAGCCTTCGTCAGCTGGCCATACTTTCCTACAGGGATTTGAACTGGTGCTTTCCAGCATTCGAAGCAGGCTTCCCTATGCCTTGAGCTAACCAGCTTCCCTGATTACATCATCCTTTCTACAGGACTTATTGATGAAGTGGATATTCTGTTACAGCTTCCTGTTAGGCCTATTTAAGGGAGGAGACAAACTTGTCAACCTTTGTCAAATATATATATATATATATATATATTTGTTTCACAACACCCTGTTAGAGCCCCATTAAGGGAGGAGACATACTGTTTCCTTTTCTGCCTTTCGGCTCATCACCAGAGACCATCTAGACATGAGTTCTGTTGTGTTAATTTTTTAATATGTGTGTTAGTTTTCTCTCTGATTTATTTATTGATCAGCTCATAAAACTAACATATATGTGTGTGTGTGTGTGTGTTACATTTTTGAGCTGATCAATAAATAAGTTTTTAGCTAAAAAGCTCAAAATAGATCTATCCTAGTCTCCCTGACTTATTTATTGATCAGCTCAAAAACGTAACACACATATAAAAAATTTACACAACAGAATTCATGGCTTTCTGTCTAAATAGTCTCTGGTGATGAGCCGAAAGGCAGAAAAGGAAACAGTATGCTTCCTCCCTTAATTGGGGCCCTAACAGGGTGTTGTGGAAACAATTATATATATATACACACACACACACTATATTGCCAAAAGTATTTGCTCACCTGCCTTTACTCACATATGAACTTACAGTAAGTGATATCCCATTCCTAATCCATAGGGTTCAATAGGAGGTCGGTCCACTGCGCACTGTTCTTGAGCTAATCTGAAGGCCACATGAAGTTTGGAGGTCTGTAGCGATTGACTCTGCAGAACGTTGGCGACTTCTTCGCACTAGGCACCTCAGCATCCGCTGACCCCGCTCCGTCAGTTTACGTGGCCTCCCACTTCGTGGCTGAGTTGCTGTCGTTCCCAAACACTTCCACGTTCTTATAATACAGCTAACAGTTGACTGTGGAATGTTTAGGAGCGAGGAAATTTCCCGACTATCCCAGTTCCACGCTGAGGTCCTGAGAGCGACCCATTCTTTCAGCAATGTTTGTAACAACAGTCTGCATGCCTAGGTACTTGATTTTATACACCTGTGGCCGTGGAAGTGATTGGAACACCTGATGGATTATTTGGATGGGGGAGCAAATACTTTTGGCAATATACTGTATTTATGATATAGGCATAGCATTGGACAGCCTTCCCATGATTTGTATATCTCTTCTTTCTTGCAGTCCAACTGCACAAAGGTGAAGGAATTCATCGCTTCTAAATTAAGTCCCTACATCACCAATGTAACCAAAGCTGCGGAGGTGTGCAGCCAGCATCTGTGCGGGAATAACGGAAGGTGCATACGAAGAAATTGGAAAGCTTTGGATTATCTTCATTTAAATCCTCAGAATTTTCAAATCAAAGCTTCAAAGCATGGAGTCACTGTGAGAGGGGTAGCATCTTCAAGTGACCTTCAAACAATGGCAGAGAAATTCACTTGCCATTGTTATCAAGGATTTGAAGGAGCTGATTGCAGGAAAATCAAGACTTTCGACTGGCAACCAGGACGCTCTGTCAGTTTAATCTCATCCAGAATAGTAATTATGATGAACTTGGTTTCCTTCATCTCTTTTTAATTGTTGAGATTTCTTTTTGACAATGGCAAAGTAGTAATTCCACGTAAGATCCGTGGTTCCAGAAGAGCAAGAGAAGTGTAAAGACAGTTATCCTATGAATTCTTATTTTTATGCATAAGTTTGTAGGCACACATAAAACCATAGTTTAACATACCTTGGTACAGTGATCTTGGCCTGCAACAGGCAAACTTCTGCATTGGTTTATGTGGCTTGTTAGCTACTCTGGGTTCAGAACCAGTATTAGAACTCTAGTCCCATAACCAATGTTAGCTAATATATGCGGAATAGTGTAATTCACCGGACAGTAAGGAGATGCGTTGCTGTAAACCACAAACAAAATTTTAAAACAGTGATAGTAAGAAAATAAATAGTCTTTACTTTGTAGCAACTAAAATGCTTCTTCTGACTAACTTCTCAAACAATGATAACAGTCCTACATCAAACAGAGTTTATCTTACAGTGATGCAAACAAAACCTCCTCCTTCTTCTTCTTCAGCTTCTCAAACAGCAATCAGGAAAACACAGGATCACAAGGAATTGAACAGGGATCAAACAGGGAATGAGTTGCGTTCCTGAGCTTCCTTTATAGTAGAGCGGTATAATTACAGCCAATCAAATTATACTTAGTTCTTAAAGCTACATAACTCCTTAAGAACATAGGCTCATATATATTGTCAACCCAATATAAGGCTGAATATCCTAACATGGCTTGTATAATGGTGTCACTAAATAATTTGCATCATACTTGACATAGTCATGCAAATAAGGTTGCTATGCTAATGAGATAATCTCTGCAATTACATCCTTTAATATTTAATGGATGTTGCCTACAATAACGCACACCCCTCTCCGCCCCTTGTAATCCATTAAAATGAGAATGTCATTCTATAGGAGAAAACTTGAAACTAATGCATTCAGTATTTTGCTTCTGCGAGAGAGCTTTTTGGTGCTTTCCTACCAATGCAAACATGTAAACATTGGCAGCTGCATTGTGTACAACCTGGTTTTATTCCAATGTCACAGCTGCCAAAAGGAGCAGCAGTGAAGTCTCAAGCACCTTTCATACAATCATCAGCTTTGCTCCACTCTTACTCCAAGCCGGGGGTATCAACTTGTGGCTCGCAGGCCGGATGCATCATGTGCTGGCCCCGCCCCTGCCCAATTTAGCGAAGGGGGGAAAAATCCCAATATATCACTCAAGATTTCTTGAGTTTGACACCCCTGCTCTAAGCATTACTTTTGCAAAGTGTCCTCATCATTGCCTCTTTAATCTGACCAACAAGTCTTCCAGCTGGCCAAGAGGACAATGCTCAGAAAGGCAGTTTGTTTTATTGGGTAGAGAAGCACTTCAAAAAGGCTCTAGAATTCACCTGCAATGAAGTAATATATTGCTTACTAGCCGTTCCCGGCCATGCGTTGCTGTGGCCCAGTCTGGTTAAATGGCCAACCAATCTGTGTGTAGATCTACACCTGCGCACACAAACACGTGCACACAACCACCGTATAACCCCCAACCTACCTACTCCCTTTCTCCCTCTCTCCCTCTCCCTACCTACCTACTGTATTTCTCCCTCTCCCTCTCTATCCCTCTACCTATCTACCTACCTACTGCATTTCTCCCTCTCTTCCTCCCACTCTATGCACCTACCTACCTACCTACCTACCTATCTACTGTATTTCTCTCTTTATTCACCTACCTACCTACTGCATTTCTCCCTCCCTCTCTCTATCCCTATAGCTGCCTACCTACCTACCCACTATATTTCTCCTTGAATCTTATGGACCGAGTATTTTATGTCATAAAGGATGACATAATACCTGTGGCCCACTGCTCTTTCTGTATCCATCTACCTACCTTTTTTACAATTTTTTACATTTCCGTTGCATGTATCTGGCACAGGTGTGACATCTACACAATCTATATATATCATTGGTGCCGTATTTGAAAGGAACGTTGTGTGAAAATTTGGAAGCAATCGGTGCAGGACTTTTGGAGATTAGCGGTTTTGAACAAACTCTTGTTACATTTTTATTTATATAGAAGATTCAGATACATGCTTACCTACACACATTGCGGGTGGCCAAGTATCATTTACAGGAAGTAGTGTCAAAATACAAGGCAATCCCCTTGGTGTGACAAGCAGGCTTGCTACGTGACCATGGTGCTTTATAAAAATAGAATGAAAAAAGTAGACTTCATTGGCTATTTCCAAATAAGGTGACTCTTCTCTGAATTATGAATCCAATGCTTCCTTTTTTCCCCATTTCATTTTAATTTGATCTCCAGACACCTACCCAGATGAGGCAAATAAAAGGAGAGCAAATACTTCAGTGTTAATTCCAGGTGAGGCATTTATCATGCGTCAAGAGTGCCTAAAGTAAATGGCAGAATAAAGATATGGATCATCTCTATTGCCAATGCCTTTTTACCCATCAGCCTGGACTTCTCCAATTCCATCCTCAGTACAAACATTTGAGCTGATTTTCAGCTAAGCTAAAACTTACACAGAAGCTCTGCTAATGTTCCCATCACTTGTAGGTTTCTAGGCTTCTAGAAATTAGAAGAAGCTCCTAAGAATCTAAGACAGGGGGCCCCAAACTTGGCAACTTTAAGACTTGTGGACTTCAACTCCCAGAATTCTCCAGCCAGCAGATGCACAGCCAGCCAGGTATTTACACCTTATAAGTCCTTCCCAAGGACCTGGGATAGGCCGACATTGTTGTTTCATGGTATAACAGTTATTGAATGATGGATTAATAAAGTCTTAACTTTAAAGAGCAATATGGATGCCTTAAACCTTGCAGATACATACTTCTGGTTTAGAGCATGAACCCTCCTTGCACCTCTGAGACTCATGATCAGTTTAATTAATGAATTAATTAACTAAAGCTTAATTATGACAGGCAATTATTATACTCTTGTATTATGAATTAGCATTATTATTTGATGGGAATGAAATGGATTAGCGCGAGTAAGGAAATTATAATAAACCTTGGTTCAATTGACTGGAGGAGGCAGTTGGTAATTAGTAATTAGGAAAAGAGCATTAGTGTGCTACAGGACACATGAACCAAACAGTTTTCTTTCTTTCTTTCTTTACTAGGAAGTAGGAAAGCTTTTCTGTAAGAAATTAGATCAACCCTCCCCAAATGAGGAAAGTGAAACAGTTGTTTCAGTACCCGTGTGGATCTAATGATATATAGTGTTGTCCTGCAGTTGGCAGCATTACTTTACTCTATTTTATCAAGAGGATAGAACACAAAGTCTTTTCCCGCTAAATGACACTCATTAGCATAACAAGCATGAAATATAAGCAGTTACTTTTACAGGTCCAGGTTATGAAGAAGACATAACTGCAAAAAAAAAAAGCAAGCTATCACGTACATTATAAATAATAGTACAAAACCAGAATATAATATTGCATTGCATCAGTGGTGGATTACAGGCGGTACGCCCCGGTACGGAGCCTGCCCATAGCACTGGATACCGTTCTGGTACGGTGCTCTGGAGGACCCACCCATCTGCCTGAGCTCCTTACCGGTCTTGTAAGTCTTTGGCACTTCGGTGGATGTGCAAAGGCTCTGTTGAGCAGCTGGAGCATCATGGAAGCACTAAGACGCATGCGCATGCTGCGCGCATCCACGTGGATGCCGCCAGGCCCGTTCGAAGTATACTGGTTGGAACAGGATCTGGAACCCACCACTGCATTGCATATATTACACATGTTTTAAATCCCATAGTCATTAGTATTGTGTTATTTTTATTCAATAACACAATAGTTCAATAAAAACTAGGGCATGTATTAGCCATACTGTAAAAATATAGAGCATTTCCTCACTTGTACCCAGTCACAGCACAAACATACCTTGGCAGAATCTTCTTTTTTCCTACTATGTCCCCAGGATGTTACCTTTACTTCATTGCTAGCCCATGAGTGAGACTGGCTTAAGTCAGGGGTCTCCAACCTTTGCAACTTTAAGTCTGAGGGACTTCAGCTCCCAGACTTCTCTGGGAGAATTCTGGGAGCTGAAGTCCTTCAGACTTAAAGTTGCAAAGGTTGGAGACCCCTGGCTTAAGTCATTCTTAGCTGTAGTAGCATTCATATAAGGTGTTTCTCCGTATTCCAACATGACTGTAGGGCATGGACAACCAGATCTCACATGTAAAGAGTTTGAAAGTAGCTACTTTATTGTTCAACACCTATTCCATGAGAATCACCCTGGACTAATAACTTTCACCTGGGAAAGGTTAGGTAAGGTTCAAAGACATTTAGGGATGGGGATGACCATGCCCTTTTGAGTTTATGTAATGACTCCAACATAATTTCCTGTTTAAACCCTCCCAACTAAGATGATTGGTCTCCAACAATGATCCAATGAACCCTCAAAACATGTAAGCTTTATCCTACTTCAGAAAGAAGTCAAATTTATAGGGACTTAAAACAGAAGAAATAAAGGCAGGGTAAGGATCGGTAATAGGGGCAGATTTCATATTGGTATTGCTTTCTTCCGGTTTAGGAGCAAGGTTCTAGTGCAGAGGTTCCCAAACTTGGCAACTTTAAGACTTGTGGACTTCAACTCCCAGAAATCTCCAGCCAGCTCTGCTGAGTTGAAGTGCACAAGTCTTAAAGTTGCCACTTTTGGGAACCTCTGTTCTAGTGGCTCTTCTTTAAGTTGAAATATTGACTATGTCTTTGTCTTCTTCAGGATTTTCTGAATGCATGAGTTAGTTCCAATTCTTCAAGTCTGGTTAGGCGTCCATATAACCACTATTCTGTTTTGGTGGTAGAGAAAGAACAAACAGGCACAAAAAACTGTGGGAAGGAAACAGAAGACAGTTGTGGGCTAGGTGAGAAGAGACAATACAACCCAGATGTGAGATGATGGAATTTCAAAGAGAGCCGGTCTTAATTTACTTGCTGAAATTCTAGCTGGGCATGAGATCTTAAGAGTTTTCAAGAATTTGGTCTTAAACCAGACTAGCATTTAAGAGATCTGCCTGATATTGATGCTACTTTTAATTCTCCAGACTTGTCTAGCTGTGGGAGGCTTTGCAGGGCCCAGCAGTAAACAGCATGATTTATATTAACTAATGCCCAGATAGAAGCTTTTTGGGGCAAAGTGAGTTTAGGGTAGAATTCAAATGGGCTTTATTTTAGTTTGAGAGCATATAATATTATATTTGTATAATACACAATGAGAAAGTGTCTCACCCCAATGGTACCCCACCTCTGGCAGCAGAAGGAAATACTATGGACCTTGTTGGTCAGGGAATTCTGGCTGGCGGTGCCCAGGAGAATAGCCTTTTCTGTTATGGCTCCTGCCCTATGGAGTATTGTCTTCTCCAAGATGAGATCTCCACCCTTTTGGCCTTCTGAAAAGGGCCTAAATATCTGGCTGTGCCAATTGGCCTGGGGCTCCAACGGGCACAGGTCATTCTGGAGGTGGTTAACAGACCAAGATAAGACCCCCCCCTCTCTCCACACTGGGTGCATCTTGCTGCCTTCTTTGTCATATTGGCTAAATTTAATGACAGTTCTGGTGTTACTATTTATTATTTTAAAGCATCTGCTTTAAAGTTTCAAAGTTTCATCTTGTTGTTTTTATTGGTTGTAAGCCACCTGTTTATTACTCTTATCTCTGAGAATACTTTTTTTGGGAGGGGTGGCAGAAACTTCAGCCTTTTTAACCAACTGATTGATCTAGAGAAATGATCAGGGTTTAGGTGGTGTCACAAGTAACATATTATCCCGATGTCCATTCATTATCAACAAAGGGCAGAAAGGGAGGGGGGTCTCAAGAATTCTAATGAATATGGCTTATGGGCATTTTGTTCGCCCACACTAACTTACAACAGTACTGGCATATTGCATGCTTCCCCAAAAGATCATTCCTGCTGCCCCCAGGGGTGTTCAAACTTGACAGCTTTAAGACTTGTGGACTTCAACTCCCAGAATTCCTCCTCTCGCTCTTCATCTTGAGGATGTGCGGATGGGCGGGGGGAGGGAGCTGGAACCGGTTCTAAACGGCACTGTAGATTTGTGGAACCTCTTCTATAAAAGAGGCTAGAACTGGCAGGAACCCAGCCCTGGTGTAGAGTGTCCGTAATGATGTCTGGGCAGGTGGGCAGAGCCTCCTGCTGCCGCCACTACCGGTTCACCGGGACCAGGGCAGAATAGCACCTCTGAGCCTAACCCTTGTGGAAGCATATATACATTTGTTTGTATACACATAATCTTTGCTCGCTTGGAGATAGTTGTAATGAATGCAAATTTGTCTTTTTGGAAATTAATGAAAGACGGGGATTTTTCCTGATGGCTCAGGTAATGAGTACTCTAAATGAGGTACACCTGGATAGGATCTTTCCTTTCCCTTCCTTGCCCCACAATCTGAAGACTGGTGCACTTAAAATGAAAGAAGTGTGACTCTCCTGATCTATTTTAAGTTTTGGAGAGGAGTTCTCCTCTCCCCTGGCATTATCCAGCATTTAATCTTTATCATTTACAATCAACTGGAGGTCATTTTCTGGCTTTCATTGCCAAATTCCTTGCTAATCTGTTTTCTATTTCTTTGCCTTTGCTTGCAGAAAAACCAGGTAATTTTGATTATATTCCATTGTCTGGGGCATGGGATTGTTGCTACAAAGATCCATATACCCCATTTAGTAAGCCCTGTCAAAATCCATGGGCCTCATTCTTACGTGTGTGGCTAGCCTTCTAAAACAGTGGTCTCCAACCTTTGCAACTTTAAGTCTGAAGGACTTCAGCTCCCAGACTTCTCCAGCCATCTTTGCTGGGAGCTGAAGTCCTTCAGACTTAAAGTTGCAAAGGTTGGAGACCCCTGCTCTAAAACATGGAGAATAAATAATAGAAAACAAACCTTTCATAGCCTTGTAGAGATTATGCAGATTTGCACAACCTAGATCTGGTACAAAAAAAAATATATGATCATCTTTCTTTCAGCTGGACACGTGTACTTTAAATCATTTATAGAGAAAATTGACAATAAGAATGGTGATTTGTCACCTACTTAATTAAATTAATTAAACCTTCTTGACAATTAAGACTGAAACAGATACCCTATCTAACTTATACTCAGCTGGAGGAATAGAAACTATTTTACAATCAACCACTAGGCGGTAGCAAATAGATGCATATAAGGAATTTGGGGAAAGAGTTTTTAATTTAGATTTGTACCAACTGTCTTGAAATGGCAGGGCTATACTGCTGATTTTGTAGATTCTCCTAGCCACTGTAGTTAGGAATATATTTACAAATACCTTTGCACCGAGAATATTTCAGGCTGACAGAATCAAAATCAAAAAGTAAAATCAACAGGTCAAAATGAGCTCACAGGGCTGTCAGTTAATCTAGCAAAGCGAGCACAAGGTGAAAATAGGAGTGGAGTTAGGGAGGTTTCAACTTTAAAACTCACATGGTTCAGGATATCTCTGGTGAAGTAAAAGACAACAAACAATAAACCTCTTTGCTTTTTCATGGGGAGAAATTAAAAAAGGACTTGGGTGTCCGAAGACACCAACATTGAGAAGAACTTTTCATAAGGAGGTACTATGTCAAGGCTGATAAATAATAATAATAATAATAATAATAATAATAATAATAATAATAATAATAATAATAATAATAATAATAATAATAATAATAATAAAGGTAAGAATACCTAGTTCTGAAGACACTGCTAGGCAATTTGATGGCAGTGGTTTGGTTTTATAAATTATTATTTATTATTATTTTTATTTTATTAAATTTATAGACCGCCCCCTCTCCCCCATGGGGACTCGGGGCGGTGCACAGGAAATTAAAAATCCAATAAATAGAACAATATACAAAATACAAATATTAAAACCAAATTAAATTACCCCTGTGCCAAAATCAATATTAAAACCCCTAAAACCCTAACAATTACCCCTTAAAATTCAGATTAAACCATTTCTTTCTACTAGCTGGTAACCTGGCGCTGCCCGGGTATTTATTTATACCAACCCTCCTTCCATTACCAGTGGGAGCCCCCTTGTATTTATTTATTTATTTATTTATTTAAATTTATATCCCGCCCTTCTCCACAGAGGACCCAGGGCGGGTGGAGTACTGTGAAGCCGTTACCATGGCAACTCCACAGCACTGCATAGTAGAAGCCATTTTAAGGCAGTACGGTAGAAGCCGTTTTAAGGCACAACAGGCTCTTAACAGAACACTCCCCCTGAGGGGTGTTAGGGATGTTTTACCTCCACAGTATTTGTTTCTGGAGGGTAAGTAATCCCTGTACCGTTTTTGGCTGAAATTCTTGAGGCATTCCAGATTTATGCTGGAACGTACACAGATACATACAGCCAGATAGATAGATAGATAGATAGATAGATAGATAGATAGATAGATAGATAGATAGATAGATAGATAGATAGATAGATTTTAACTGTCTCTATTGCATGCTACAATTCCTGGAAGCTCTCATGGTCACCAAACCTGGATTTTCTGTACAATGTTGTTATTTATTTTCAACTCAAATATTCAGGCGGTTCTCAGAGCAGTCTGCATGGCCAAGATTGTATTCTCTGTATTCTTAGTTTCACCACAGTGTCTCTCTTTCAGACAATAAATATCTCTCTGTTTTGTCCCTTGAGTGATATTAATGATTAATAGCTCATCTGGAGGCGATGAATACACTGAGTACCTGAAGAGGGCTATTCGATTTGAAGAGACTATGATCCAGCCAGCTTCTCTTAAAGAGTATTGGCTTGCACTCAGGATATCTCTGGCGATTTTCAAGCACGTCTTTTCCCTCTAAAGAAAAGTGACAAAGATCACTTTTACTTTTTGCTGCCAGCCTGCAGCGTGGCAGGGATTATACGGAGATGAGAGGAGGGGGGAAGCATAACTTAAAAGAGAAAGAATGGCTGTTTTCAATGACATACTCCTGCTCTGGCTCCATCTGGCTTGTAAACATGAGCAGAAGGATGTTGCTCACTCTTCATTTAAAGCATCCTAGTTCTCCAACTTGTCTCCCCAAGAGATTTTAGTTGGCACAGTTCCAATTGGCAATTCAAATACTCTTTATATTGAATAGCTTTTTGATGGAGCCAATTTTAAACTAGGACGTCTGGCCATTGCATTGCCCCTTGACAATTACAGTAAGATGTCTACTTTGTGATTTGTTTTTCAGATGTAGCGTTTGGGCTATCATGTCTTATATGTTATTTAATTCTATTGCATATTACCCATATGGTTTTGTTTTGGCGCCACACAGACATTAACTATAGTAATAAAATACTATATTTTTTAGAAGCAAACAAGCATAAGAATTCAGCAACAAAAATGCTACATAGAATTATAATATTCTTGGTATGTTACAGAGATTTACCTGTGACACCAGGTCACCACTGATTTAACATTTTAGTTGTTGAAGGAAAAAATATTCCTGATTTTTCTAAAGGACCAGCAGATGACATGGCTCCCCAAATTAACACAGACTGTGGACACTTTACACTGGACTTCAAGCATCTTGCAATGTGTGCCTCTCCCTTCTTCCTCCATACTCTGGGTCCTTGGTTTCCAAATGAGATGCAAAAGTTGCTCTCCTCAGAAAAGAGGACTTTGGACCACTGAGCAACAGGACTTTGGACCACTCTGCTTCATTAGGTTCAGGGTCAACACAGCCGTCTACCAGGAGATTTTGGAGCACTTCATGCTTCCTTCTGCAGATGAGCTTTATGGGGATGCTGACTTCATTTTCCACCTGCCCACACTGCCAAAATGACCATGGGATTACTGTGCTTGATTGGCCAGCAAACTCGCCTGACCTGAATCCCATAGAGAATCTATGGGGCATTGCCAAGAGAAAGATGAGAGACATGAGACCAAACAATGCAGAAGAGCTGAAGGCCGCTATTGAAGCATCCTGGTCTTCCATAGCACCTCAGCAGTGCTACAGGCTGATAGCTTCCACGCCACACCGCATTGAGGCAGTAATTGCTGCAAAAGGGGCCCAAACCAAGTACTGAGTACATATGCATGCTTATACTTTTCAGAGGTCCGATATTGTTCTATGTGCAATCCTTGTTTTATTGATTGCATGTAATATTCTAATTTTCTGAGATTGTGGATTTGGGGTTTTCATGAGCTGTAAGCCATAATCATCACAATGATGACAAATCACGGCTTGAACTATCTTGCTTTGCATGTAATGAGTCTTATCTCATACATTAGTTTCACCTTTTAAGTTGCATTACTGAAATAAATGAACTTTGGCACGATATTCTAATTTTTTGATTTTCACCTGTAGATGGAATCAACCACAGCATTAATAAGTGTTGCATTGGAAGATCTGGAGAGCCCTGTTAGGGACAGATCATCCTAAAGACCATCTGTCTATATGGTCATCAAGAGTCAACACCAACTTGATTGCACATAATCAGTCAAAGGGGTAAAACAGTATAATGGAACTATTCACACGACAAATACATATTTTAAAGATAGACAGATGAGAGATAAATAATAATAATTTAATGTTACAAACATTATAAAGCCCCATTTTCCAAGACTAGTATAATTCAAAATTATTCTTGAAACTTTCTGGCTTTATTCACATGGCCACCAAGCATGATAAAAGTTGTTTCTTGCTATTGTTGATCTTCCAGAAATATCATTTGTGTCCAGAAACTTGATGTATTTCATAGAGTGCTTTGTGATCATTCCGAAGGTTTATACTAAACAGTTCCTTTACATCTACAATATTTCTTCCCAACAGCCTCACGCTAGGGATTTTATTTTAATCAACCACAAATTATCTCTATGAAAAGAACTTATTACATTGTCTGACCCTGTTTTGCAGTAAACACTGCATTATTGAACTTGCTGTAAATTTTGCTATGTACTATTTTTATGCTGGTCTACAACCAGAATTAAATAAATATGCATATTTATCCTGAATATTATTCTGTACTGTAACTCTTACTTGCATCTTACCTCTTTACTCCTTTAGAAAACTTCAGACACCATCCTATCTTCCTTTGTTTTTATTTATTATAGAATATAGGCATTACATGAACACTAATATTTTAAAACCACTCTTTCCAAACTCTTACATGTTATATAATAATTGTAAATTTTTGTGTTATTATTTTTAATAAGAACAATGTCATGTACTTTTATCATAATACCGTAGTTCCTTGTTACTTACGGGTCAATGATGAAAATAAATCTCTCAGATCCTCTCTGGCAGAATAAATTAGGAATGGGAGAATAAGAGATTTTTCTTTAGCAATGACAAACCAGACTATCCTAGATACCCTACTGAAAATAATTATAGGCATCCTATAGGGTTGACAAGGTTGATCAACTCCTATAGGTAACAAAGGTAAATCAAATCCATAAGCTTCTTCTCTGTTTTATGACAATAATGAGCTCCAGTAATGGAACCCAGTGGCTCAGAGGGACGTGGTGGCTGAGTGGCTAAGATGCTGAGCTTGTTGATCAGAAAGGTTGGCAGTTTAGCGATTCGAATCTCAGCACCACATAACGGAGTGAGCTCCTGTTACTTGTTCCAGCTTCTGCCAAACTAGCAGTTTGAAAGCATGTAAAAATGCAAGTAGAAAACTGTTAGGTGGGAAGGTAACAGTGTTCCGTGCGGCATTGGTGTTTAGTCATGCCGGCCACATGACCACGGCGCTGGTCTTCAGACAGCGCTGGCTCTTCGGCTTTGAAATGGAGATGAGCACTGCCCCCTAGAGTCGGGAACAACTAGCATCCATGTGCAAGAGGAACCTTTACCTTTAATGGAAGATCAGCACAGCCTGAATATACAGGTCATCCTTACATACAGCCTGGTACAATTGCAACCTAGAGAAACCCAACTTTTCATCCTCCATCCGTTCATGACCTCAACATTCCTGCTTCTTTAACAAGGGACTTTCCCAGCTCTGCTGTCCTCCTGAAAGGCTCATTTTTAGAACTAACCCCAAGACCTCCCTAGCTTTCCCAAACTGGTCAAGCAACCAGATCCAGAAAATCTCCCACCTTGTTGCCATCCATGTGTATAAAAATCTTTGCTGGCTCATAGTTTTGGGTCTCTTTTCCTTATAAAGCAGGCCTCAATGAAAACAGGATTGTTCTCAGTTTTCTACTCCTTCATCATGAATCCAGGACAGATCCTAAACTCTTTCTTCTTGTTTAATTTTCTTTTCTCCAAATATCAACCCAAATCAGTTTTACTCCCAGCAGGGCTCCCCAGGCTGGGCATCCTTCAGTAAGAAAAAGCAGGCGTGGAAAGGTGTTTCATCATCAGTAAGAAGGACAATAATAGCAAAGTTCTCTCTTCTACCCCTCCTCTGCTGCAAGGATAAAGAACATCCAAAGAGAAACAGAACACCCATAAGAACAGCCTTGCTGGAACAGGCCACAGCCCATCCAGTCCAGCATTCTGTCTCCCACAGTGGCTCCCCATTTGCTTCAGGGTCTTCCCAAGCAGATGTCTTCACCTGCTTATGATTCCCTGCAAATGGCATTGAGAGATATCCTGTCTATCTCTCCAACCCGGAGGGTGTCCTTAGGCATCCATCATGATAGCCATGGATACCCTTGTTCTCCATGAACTCGTCTCATCCTTTCTTAAAGGTGTCGAGGCTGACAGCTGTCACCACTTCTTCTGGCAGGGAGTTCCATAGACCAGTGATCCTCTGGGTGAAAAAGTACTTCCTCTTATTTGTTTGAGGTCTAGCTATCAAAAGTTTCATGGAGTGCCCCCTAGTTCTAGTGTTGTGCGATAGGGAAAACAGTTTTTCCTTTTCGACTTAGTCCACACCGTGCATTATTTTGTAGACTTAATCCATAGTAAAAGATGTACTAATTACTGGAGATGCATCATATTTTTTGTCTAGAACCAACTACACTGATCTTATATTTGCAGTTGCCATGCAGGGCCTTGAAGCCACCTTAGCTGGAGGTCTAACCCTCAGAGCTGAAGAAGCTTCTTGGTTGAGAAGCAAAGCGTCTTCAAAGAAAAACCAGAAAGTCCAGTTGCCTCTTGAAAAAAGCACCTTTGGGACTTCTTAGCTGGAGTTAAGATTAAATGAGTAATGGTTTCATTTATTAACACAGCAGCAAAGAAGCAAGTGCGTTCTTACTGTTTATATCTGAGTAACTATTACTGGGTGTTGAAACCTCAGGTAGAGGAAGTGATTGCAGTCACTTCTTCAAGGTACAATAGGTAGTCTTCAAATTGTGACCACAACAGAGAGTAGAAGGTGGTTGTTGAGTGAGTCGTGCCTGATTTTATGACATTTTGGCATGATCGTTAGTTAAATCACTGCAGTTGTTAAGCGAACCCCTGGTCATTAAGCAAATCCAGCTTCCTCCATTGCCTTTGCTGACTGGAAATTAGCTGGGAAGGTTACAAATGGTGCAGTGATGGGTTTCAAATTTTTTTAGAACCTACTCTGTAGGTGTGGCCTATTTTGTGGGCGTGGCTTGGCAGCCATGTGACTGGGTGGGAGTGGCCAACTTGTAAAATGTGGTGAAACTCATTTAACAACGCTCTTGCTTAGCAACCAAAATTTTGGGCTCAATTGTGATGATAAATTCTTTCCTTCTTTCTTTCTTTCTTTCTTTCTTTCTTTCTTTCTTTCTTTCTTTCTTTCTTTCTTTCTTTCTTTCTTTCTTTCTTTCTTTCTTCCTTCCTTCCTTCCTTCCTTCCTTCCTTCCTTCCTTCCTTTCCTTTCCTTTCCTTTCCTTTCCTTTCCTTTCCTTTCCTTTCCTTTCCTTTCCTTTCCTTTCCTTTCCTTTCCTTCTTTCCTTCCTTCCTTTCCTTTCCTTTCCTTCTTGTTGGGTCACCGGCAGCGGTGGGGCAGACTTACTTCTGGGTCCACCGATGGAATTGGCTCTCTAAATTTCACCATCTGGCTCTCGCGAGTAGGTGTGAACCTGCAGAAACCCACCACTGAAATGGTGATTGCATCAACTCAGGGGGCACAGTATCTGTTGTAAATATACACTGATTACTAAGCTCCTGAATGGTGATCACAGGACTGTGGGGGCGCTGTGATATTTGAAAGTGTGAAGCTGTTGTCACTTCAAATGGTTATTCAACAAATGGTAAAATGAGTATTACCTATACCAGTGATGGCGAGCCTTTTAGGCACCGAGTGTCCAAACTGCAAGGCACGTGTGTGCACATGCCTACACTGCAAAGCACATGCGTGAGCATGCAACATGTGCAGCAGAGACCCAAAGATCAGCTGGCCAGTGGGAGGTGGGGCATCCCAACACGGGTAGCTCTGCTAGAGGTGAGATCTTTTTCTTTTGTGAGCTTCTGTTTCGTTGTTTGCAAGGAAACAGAAGCTCACGAAAGAAACGCCATGGAGAGCTGAACTGGGGTGGCAGCCCATGTGCCCACAGCAGGGGTGGCTTCTGGCTTCTGTTACTGCTGGTTCACCCAGGGATGCACCTCGCGTGCACTTTACGGGCATGCGCAGGAGTAAAACAATTGCTTTTGTGCATCCGCAGAAGCAAAAACCAAGATGGCGGCACTTATGGCGGTCTCGATAGAACTGGTTCGGGGGCATGGCCAGCCAAGTTACTACCTACTCAGCCAAACCAGTCCAAAACCACCTCTGGCCCACAGATACACGTGGCATTAGTTCACCATCACAGACCTATACCATACATCTCAAGGTAGAAGAAGAATTTTGTAACCCAGACTGTTAGATTCTCTGCACGGTGGAGAATGGAGGGAGTCCGAGCCAGGTTTACTCAAAAACAACAGCCTTTATTAGCTAGGCAAGCTTACAGAAAAAGATAGGTTCAGTAAAAGAAATAGGCGGTAGACAGGGGCTCCCGCGCTTTGACAGCTCTTTATATTTGGAGCTGTCAAAGGGGGAGCCAATCAGGCTGCAGCAAGGGCCAGGCGCGCCGCAGCCAATCAGGCGCGTCTGTCAGTTGGCTGCCTTGCTACTGTCTGTTACCAAGGCTCCTAGAGGCAGCTTGGAAGATCTGCGGCCGGTCGTATCTCGAGACCGGTCGCAGGTCGAGGATATAACACCCCTTTCCCCCCTCGGTCTGCGCATGCTCGAGGAAATGTCTGTTCCGATGCACGAGCATGCGTAGTCTTGTAAGAAGGCGGGGCGGCGCCGGGAACGCCCAGACCGCCTCAGTTGCTGGTGAGACGTCGGAGAAGCAGGTTGCCCCTGTGCGAGCTCCTCCCTTCGGGGAGTGGAGCTCCAGGTGGTGACGTCATCGAGGCCTACCCACGGAGGCGGAGCCGTCGGAGCTGGTAAGTCGGGGCGAGGGGGCGCGGCGTTCGGAGCATAGTTTGCTGTATGCCGGTTGGTTGCGGCTGTGCAGGGCGGGTCCTTAGGGGCAAGGGCCCGCGCGTCCCCCTCGGCTTGAGACAGCTTGTGCAGCGTGTGCCGGAAGGCGGCGTCCAGTTCGGCCGGGCCTGAAGAAGCGAAGGCCCCGAGCGGTTTCTCAGGGGACGGTTTGATTGGCCCAACCGGGGCAACGGGGAGGTGCGGCTCCGACGATGGGTCCGCAGGTGTGGGAAGGCGGCGCCTTAGTTGATCCAAGTGGCGCCGCCACTCGGACCCGTCCGGGAGGCTGACCCTGAAAGAGCAGGGACCCGTTAGCTCGGTCACCGTGGCCGGAACCCACTTAGTGTCCCCTGCATAGTGGCGGGCGTACACAGGGTCCCCGGGCAGGAAAAGGCGGGGAGGGGGGGCCCCCAGGTTGCAAGGCCGCACATCGTTGTAAGCCGGGTGCAGCCTGTCCAAGGTTGTCCGCAGGCGGCGACCCATCAAGAGCTCGGCGGGGCTTTTCCGTGTGGCTGGGCAAGGCGTGGAATGCTGACCCAACAGGTAAGCAGCCACCCTTGCGGGCCAGTCCCCTGTGGTCATCCGTCCCAGAGCCTCCTTGGCCGAGCGGACGGCCCGTTCAGCCCGACCATTGGAGGCCGGATGATAAGGGGCCACTGGCGCGTGGCGGACCCCCTGCGAGGCCAAGAACTCCTGGAAGGTGGCGGACTGAAACTGGGGCCCGTTGTCGGACACCACGATGTCCGGCAACCCGTGCGTCGCAAAGAGGCGGCGCAGGGCCCTGACCGTACTCCCGGCCGTAGTGGAAGCCATCAAGATGACCTCCACCCAACGGGAGTAGGCGTCCACGACCACCAGGAACGTCTGGCCTCGGAAGGGGCCCGCGAAGTCTATGTGGAGCCTGGACCAAGGGCTCCGGGGCAAGTCCCACTCCCTGGGTGGGGCAACAGGAGGGGCGGGGCGGGTGATCTGACAAGGGACACAACCCCCGACCCAGGCAGCCACCTCCGCATCCAAGCCAGGCCACCACACATAGCTGCGGGCGAGCGCCTTCATCCGGGCTATGCCGGGGTGGTCGGCGTGGAGCGTCCGGAGCACCCGGTGACGGAGGGGGGGGGGGAACGATGACCCGATCCCCCCAGCACAAGCAGCCGCTGTGGAGCGAAAGCTCCGTCTGGCGTGCCTTGTACGGCCGAAAATCTTCGGCCACGCCGCCTTGAGGCCACCCTCGCAAGACCCAGGTGGAGACCTGGGACAAGACAGGGTCGGCCTTCGTCCGGGCGGCGACGTCCGAGGACGTCAAGGGCAGGCCTGAGTCTGCCACAGACAAGACGGACAGTGCCGGCACCGGCTCTTCGTCCGCCTTGGGGAGGGGGCACCGGCTCAGGGCATCGGCATGCCCCAGCTGCTTGCCCGGACGGTAGTACAGCGTATAACTATACGCTGCTAGGAACTCCGTCCATCTGGTCATCCTGGGAGAAAGGATGGGGGGGGTCGGACGGTCACCGGCCAAAAGCCCAAGGAGAGGCTTATGGTCCGTGAAGACAGCAAAAGTCCGACCATACAGGTATGGGTGGAACTTTTTGATGCCGGACACCATAGCCAGAGCCTCCTTGTCAATCTGGCTATAGTTTCTCTCAGTGGGAGACATTGTCCGGGACCAAAAAGCAATGGGGGCTTCTGAGCCATCTGGGAAGGAATGGCTCAGGACGGCCCCCAGGCCGAAAGGGGAGGCATCGCACGCTAACGTCAAGGGCAGCCTGTCATCATATTGCACAAGGACTGCCTCTGACGTCAGAGTGGCTTTGACAGCCGCGAACGCATGCGCCTCGCGGCTGCCCCAGCGCCAGGCCGCCGATCGATCGAGCAATCGATGAAGCGGCTCGGCTAACGTTGCCTTGTGGGGAAGAAAAGGCGCGTAAAAATTCAAGAGGCCGAGGAACGCCTGCAGCTCCGTCTTGGAGGCAGGCGTAGGGGCGTTCCTAATGGCCTCGACCTTCTTGGGGGTGGGGTGTATGCCCCGGGCATCTATCAAGAAGCCCAGGAACTCCACCTCCGGCGCGGCAAAAACGCATTTGCTGCGCTTTAACTTTAATCCCGCGCCCCTGAAAACGCTGAGAACCTTCCTCAGTACTTTGGCGAGTTCTGAGATGCTGGAAGCAGCTATCAGAACGTCGTCAAAATACGGGACCACGCCTGGGAGCCCATGGAGCAAACGTTCCATGAGGCTCTGGAAGATTCCCGGGGCGACGGACACACCGAATTGGAGTCTGCGACAACGGAAAGCCCCCCGGTGGGTGACGATGGTCTGCGCCTCCGCAGCCGCCTCGTCCACCGGGAGCTGTTGATAGGCCTGGGCCATATCCAGTTTCGCAAATATGCGGCCCTGCCCCAGGGAATGGAGCAGGTCTTGCACCACAGGGACTGGATATGGGTTCGCCTGGAGCCCACGGTTGATGGTCGACTTATAGTCGGCGCAGATCCGCACCGACCCGTCGGGCTTGATGGGGACCACAATGGGGGTCTCCCATTTTGCCTGGTCAACGGGCTCGAGCACGCCCTGCGCCACCAGCCAGTCCAGTTCGGCATCAACCTTGGGCTTCAAGGCGAGCGGCAGCCTGCGGGCCTTGAGCCTAATGGGTGCAACCTGGGGGTCAAGATTTAAGGAGACAGGGGTGCCTACGTACGAGCCAAGCCGACCGTCAAACACGTCGGCGAACTCCTCCAAAACTCCTGAGATGGGAGAGGAGGCGGGAATAGCATGAACCCCCTGCACTGACAGGCCAAGGGCGGGAAACCAATCCAGGCCGATGATGGCCGCCAGGGGGTCAGAAACCACCAGAATAGGCAAGGGCCCCTTGAAACCCCCGTACTCCACCCCCAGGGAAATCTGGCCCAGGGTGGGGATAGATGATCCCTGATAGTCCCTCAGAACAGTGAGTGGGGGGGACAATTCATCTAAGGAAAACCCGGGGCGTAGCTTGGCCAACTGAGCCCGGGAAATAATGGACCGAGACGAGCCAGAGTCCACCTCCATGCGGACCCCCACCCCCTCCAGCTTCACAACTGTCCTGAGCCGCGTACGGTCGGGCCGGGCTTCCAGCGGGGAGTTGTCGTCGGTCAAGGCAAAACAGCCGGACGGCTGCGGCTGCTGGCGTCTGCCCCGGCGGCGTTGGGTGGGTGGGTTGGCCGCTGGTCTTCTACGGTCCTCTCCGGAGCGGCGTTGGGGCTCGGGGGAGGGTAGGTCTTCTGCGGGCGCGGCGGCGCGGCAAGCTGCGGCCAGGTGCCCCTTTCGGCCACAGCGGCGGCAGATGGTTTCCTTGAACGGGCAATCGGCTCGAGGGTGCTTACCCCGGCAGCCCAGACATCGGTAGGCAGCCGGCATGGGCGGCTTGCGGCCGGTGGGCCTAATGTAGGCGACCTGGTCATCCACGTCAAGGTCCTCGTCAGGGTCCTCGTCCTCCTCTACCAGGCACGCGCGTGCGGCTGGGTGGCGGTCAGAGTCTCTGTCCAGGGCCGAGGACTCGGACATCTCGAATGCCCGAGCCTCGTCTACAGCCTGTTCCAAGGTTAGCTCAGCACGGGCCAGCAGGCGCCTTCTGAGGCGGACTTCTCTGAGGCCCCAGATGAATTGTTCCAGCAGGGACTCGGCCAAGAATTCCGCGGCGAAGACGCACGGAATAGCGGCCATGCGGAGCGCCTTCAGGAATTCGGCCACAGACTGGTCAGGCTTCTGGAGGCACTTCCTGAAAGCGAAGCGGTGGGTCATTTTAGACGGCACCGGGGCGTAGTGGGCCCTGAGTCGTTCGATTAACGTGTCCCACGGCACATCATATACTTCGGCCGGTGCGGCCACAGTGCGGGCTGTGGCGAACAACTCCGTGCCGCCGCAGCCGAGGAAATGGCCCAATTTTCGCGCCGGGGGCAGCGCCCCGTAGTCATTTGCCAGCACGAAGCATTCGAATCGTGCCATAAAGGACACCCAGGACTCCTTCGCCGAGTCGAACGGAGCGAAAGGAGGAACGGAACCCATAGCGATCGTACCGCAAAAGAAAAAAATTGTGTAATAAAAATTTTGTGAGGAAAATTCCCTTCCCTCAGCAATTCGAGCTCTGCCTGGCCCCAGCCCTCGTCGCCAGTGTTAGATTCTCTGCACGGTGGAGAATGGAGGGAGTCCGAGCCAGGTTTACTCAAAAACAACAGCCTTTATTAGCTAGGCAAGCTTACAGAAAAAGATAGGTTCAGTAAAAGAAATAGGCGGTAGACAGGGGCTCCCGCGCTTTGACAGCTCTTTATATTTGGAGCTGTCAAAGGGGGAGCCAATCAGGCTGCAGCAAGGGCCAGGCGCGCCGCAGCCAATCAGGCGCGTCTGTCAGTTGGCTGCCTTGCTACTGTCTGTTACCAAGGCTCCTAGAGGCAGCTTGGAAGATCTGCGGCCGGTCGTATCTCGAGACCGGTCGCAGGTCGAGGATATAACACAGACTTTCCTGTCTTTGTCTGTGACAGTAATTCTACTGCAATTTGCTCTAGTTTTATTTTTCTGTACTAGACCGATGGGCAGATGGCTTGTTTTTAATTCCATCACAAAGCAAGGGAAAAACAGCAGCCCCATTTAATGAATAGGATTACAGCACACAGGGAAAATCAATAGCCATTTTTTCCTACACTGTTCGATAAAGCAGATTTCTTCCTATGCTTCGCTATCCCTACCTATCTCTCTTACAATATTACAAAACAAGGGTGCAGAAGGCAACGTTGTTATGTAATAATTTTTTAAAAGCTTACAACCGACGCTACTACCTTATAAAATCACAACAACATTTGCATCTGAGCCTCCTATATCTGTGGCGGCTTTCACCTGAAAAACTCAGAATATATTCCAGAAACAGAGATACAATACTGACGAAAGGAAAAATGCAGAGAAAACTCTAAGTTTTGCTTTCAAGGAGAGGAAGATCATCGCAAATAAATTCTTGTCTCACCTCGTCTCACCTGTCAAGCCTGTTGGATTCAGTTGGCAAAGCTGGTATTTGACAACTGACAGAAGTGCACAATTTAAAAAGAAAGGTAGATTCCATTTTTCCTCATTAGAGTAGGAAATAATATCTGAGGCTGACCATTGTTGACCTAATAAAGCTATTGTCTTAATAAGGGCTTGGCCTGCTATTTTCATCACGGGTGTAACTGGCTTCCTTTTATTGTTTTTCAATCTATATAAATAAAAATGTAACAAGGGTTTGTTCAAAACCGCTAATCTCCGAAAGTACTGCACCGATCGCTTCCAAATTTTCACACAATGTTCCTTTCAAGTACGGCACCAATGATATATATAGATTGTGTAGATGTCACAGCTGTGCCAGGTACATGCAATGGAAATGTAAAAAATTGTAAAAAAGGTAGGTAGATGGATACAGAGAGAGCAGTGGGCCACAGGTATTATGTCATCCTTTATGACATAAAATACTCTGAGGGAGAAATACAGTAGGTAGATAGGCAGCTATAGGGATAGAAAGAGGGAGGGAGAAATGCAGTAGGTAGGTAGGTAGGTAGGTAGGTAGGTAGAGGGATAGAGAGGGAGAGGGAGAAATACAGTAGGTTGGTAGGTAGGTAGGTTGGGGGTTATACGGGGGTTGTACGTGTTTGTGTGTGCAGGTGTAGATCTACACACAGATTGGTTGGCCATTTAACCAGACTGGGCCACAGCAACGTGTGGCCGGGAACGGAGTGCACTTATAAATTAAGACCAGTGAATATTACGTTGTAGAACAGGTAGACCACGGGTGTCAAACCGAAGGCCCGGGGCGCAGATCCAGCCTCGGTTGCTTAGAGCTGGCCTGCAGGACCAACCTGGAAACAGCAAAGGACTGGCCCGCCGTGCCTCTCCCAGTGAAAATGGAGTTCGGGAGGGTTGTAAGCGGTCTTCCCAAGCTTTGCTTTTGCTGGCAGAGAGTTGCAGGAGGCTGTCCCAGCCGAAAATGGAGGCCAGGAGTCAGTTTTTGTTGGTAGAGCACTTGGGCCCCAACATGAGTAATATGGAGCTGACCATGCCCACCCTGGCCCTCCAAGGTCAAACAGAATCCTGATACATCCCTCAATAAAGTCAACTTTGAACCAAGTTGCTATTATTCTATGTGTATGGATCTTACATTTTGTAAAATAGAGAGTTTCTATTTTAGATATAAGTGGCAGCAATTAGGTGAAAAAAAATGACTTCAAGAGATAGCCACATTACAGAATATCTTGAGATATTTATTTTATTTTATTGAATTTCTAGACCGCCCCCTCTCCCCGAGGGGACTCAGGGCAGTGTACAGGTAAAATTAAAACTACTAAAAACATAACAATACATACAAAGCTAAAATCAAATTAAATAACCCTGTACAAATTTATAAAAGTTAAAACTGAACCCATAAAACCGAATAAAAAATTTAAATTACAGACTTGGGCGAGAAGCATAAGTTAGGCCAAGCCGGCTTGATGGAACAGGTAGGTTTTAAGTTTCTGGCGGAAGGAGCAGAGGTCCGTGGTAGTTCTGATATCAGGGGGAAGGTCGTTCCAAAGGGTCAGGCCCATCACAGAGAAGGCCCTTCCCCTGGGCGTCGCCCGCTGGCACTGCCTGGTGGATGGCACCCGGAGAAGTCCCTCTCCGTGAGAGCGAATCGGCCGAAGGGATGTATGGGGCAGGATACGATCCCGCAAATAGCTAGGTCCTGTGCCATGGAGCGCTTTAAAGATGGTAATCAGCACCTTGAAACGCACCCGAAAGGCCACAGGCAGCCAGTGCAGCCTGCGCAGGAGATATACAGCTTCTTCTGATTTTTGAATGACTTAAATAGTTTTAGACCTTTCTTTCTTGCCACAATGACAAGTAAAATCATAGAGTCGACTGGATCCAGACACATAATTATTGAAATATTAAATAGTTAAATTTCTGGAGAACAGTGAAAAATACACGACTGAAAACTGTAACGATTCAGAGCTTAGTTTCTACAATCTCTTTTAATGTATTCATTAGTGTAAGGTGTATGCATAATATATACATTATAAATTGGTAGCAGTTTAGATTAAAAACACTTTCAGAAATGAAGGATATTAATTTTCCAATGCTAGGATGCAAGTTGTGGCCATGCCAGGGGAAAAAGAGAGAGAGAGAGAGTAGCAATGAAGATAAACCTTAATTCTGTTGCTAAATCCACAAATGTTTTAGATTATTGGTTTATTTATTTTTGCAAAATGGGATTTTCAAATGGCTTTAATGGAAATTGGGCTCTGGGTTATTATGGGCTCTTACTCATGAAGTCATTTTAGATAACGATGGAATTTAAAAAAAAGAAAATAAAAATTATGGCATCAGGGCTTCAATCCCAATAGCTATGCGGAAGGAACATTGTTACAGTTCATTGAACTGCCTGCCTGAATGAGTATTCTATAAGGTTCTGCTGGAAAAATCACCCAGGAAATTAGGTAGCATATAAAAGCTTTGGTTGGTCAACCTGCAGAACCAATACCCACAAAATAGAATTTTATTTATATACAGTAAAATTAATGAATTTAGGATTATAATAAAGACCACCAGTAGAATCATCAACAGCATGGCAACCTTGATCTAAACAACAGTGAAGAAAATGAATTTGTATGTATATATGGCCATACTCTATAGCAGGGGGTCAAACTCAGGGCCTGGGGGCAGTGGTGGGTTCCTACCGGTTTGGTCTGGTTTGGCCGAACCGGTAGTAATTTGGCAGCCTGGGTTGCTGGAACCAACAGTGACCCAGGCTTGCCACGCCCCGGAACCGGTTCCCTGGGCAGCACCGTTGGTGCTGCCATCTTGTTTTTCAGTTCTGCACATGTGCAGAACAATTTTAATTGCACTGCACATCAAACACATGTGCACACACAAGTAGTGCCTGCCAGAACCCAACCCTGTCTGGGGGCCAGATCCGGCTCATGGGTGCTTAGATCTAGCCCATGGGGCCACCCTGGAAACAGTGAAGGACCAGCCAGCAGTGCCTCTTCCAGCGTTTTGATTGGCAGAGAGCTGAGGAGGCCATCCTAGCTGAAACCTGAGCTTGGGAGCCCGTTTTCACTGGCAGAGCACTTGGGCCATCACCATGAGTGATGTTAAGCTGGCCATGCCCCTCCCAGCCACACCCACCTCAGCCCCTCAAGGCCAAGTTTGACACCCATACTCTACAGATTCTAGAGGTTGGAAATTGGTAAAAGAAGAAGAAGAAGAAGAAGAAGAAGAAGAAGAAGAAGAAGAAGAAGAAGAAGAAGAAGAAGAAGAAGAAGAAGAAGAAGAAGAAGAAGAAGAAAGGACGCCCAATTTGATATCCTCCAGTTAAATTAAACAAAGGAGCAAGCATTTTATTTATTTATCACATTTTTATACCATCCGTCTCGCCTGGATGACAAATAAACATGACAGTTTTGGTTACAGGGATTTGTTTTTTACATGCTAAATGCCTTTTGTCCTATAATCTTGAATGGTTCAATAAACCATGTGTAAGGAATCTAACTTTCTTCAGTTTGTTAGTTAAATGCCAGCCTTCTCTCCTGGGCTAATATCTAGATATATTGAAATATATGTCCCATTATTCTTCAGCAAAAGGATTATGGCATTTAGTTAGACTGGCAATAGGCACTGTTGGAAGACCTGAAGAATCACACTACAAACAGGTAGTTATGGAGAAAATGTCCATGCAGGCACTAAAGTTGACAGTGACCCAACTATCACTGTCCAACAGATACAAGCTTGTCAAAGAAGGAAAATCTTATAAGACTAAAGTGATCAGATTTTCAAAATCCCAAAGCGGGACACCATCAATGGGGGGGGGGGAGCGTGTGCGTGTGCGCGCGCCTGCGCAGGGGGAATCGGGGCAGGGGCGCGCTCTCAACAGCCGCCGCGGGGGCCACTTTAAAGGCAATGGCGGCGGACCGATCCGGCGGCTCTCAGTGCGTGAGGGACGGCCTTAGGGGCGGCTGCTGGGTCTGGCGGCGGCGCAGGAGGTGCCGGCCGAGCAGCGCGATGTGCAGGGAAGGGCACTCAGGTGAGCGGGCCAGGCCCTTGTGAGCCCCGCGTCCCAGCGTATCACTCTTGCCTTCTGCACTCGGAGTCATTGCGCTGCTCGCCCGACACCTCCTGCATCGCTGCCAGACCCAGCAGCCGTGCGCCTGACCATTGGGCCGAAGGCCGTCCCTCACGCGCTGAGAGCCGCCGCCGCTGCCTTTAAAGAGTGCCCCGCGGGGGTGGGTGGGAGCGTGCCCCAACGCCTTCTGCAGGCGCGTGATGCTCTGGAGCGCACGCAGCACCCCTCCGAGGCCCGCCCCACCCAAGCGGGCGCTCAGAAGTACCCGCCTCTGAGCGCGTACAGAGCGCCCGAAGCGGGACATTTTGAAGAAAAGGCAGGTGGCAGGATATCTAATGGAGAAGTGGGTCTGTCCCGCCAAATTCGGGACGTCTGGTCACCTTATATAAGACCCCCTCTCTATGTCTGTCTGTCTCTGTCTATCTCTCTCTGTATATCTCCATCTCTCTCTCTCTCTCCCCCTCCCTCTCTCCCTCCTTCCCTCCCTCCACCCCACCCCAATTTCCTTCATGTTAAATCAGTGCTTTCTGACTGGTTAAACTACTGTAGATCCCACTATGGCAAACATTTGCCATAGATAAGTTCCCCTACAGCAGCCATTTTACGGGAGGAGCCACAGGATGGTCCCAATGTTCAAACTAAGCTCACCTGTCCAAAAGGTTGGGGATGTCATCAATTAATACGTTGCATAAAAATTAGGGTTATGAGAACTGCAGTACTTTCTGAATAATTGTCACGTTGCCGACATGCATCTTCAGAACAGTACCTGAATTGTCTAATTACTTCTTTTGTGCAAACAGTAGCAGAAAATTAATTGGGGGTTGCAAAGAACAGATTTCGCTAATTTGTTCCAGTCCTGTTCTTCGGCAATTTTAGTTGAGAATTTGGTGCCTATGCATAAATAGTTATTTCACCTGAGCAATAAAAAGTACTGTTAGAAAAAGGGAGAAGTTGCCTGGACTGAAAGAGATTCAAAACAGGCCAAGATAGTGACATTATTTGCTCAGATCAGAAAAGCTCAGATCTGGAACTGGATATATTTACTTTTTCTTTGAGATAACTTCCTTCAGGCAAAGACTAAAAGGCGTCACTTATAAATAGAAATTGTTATGATTATGTCTTGAACTCTCCTATGCAAGTTTTAATTAAACATCGATTTTTTACTTTGGTTCTGATGCACAAAGAACTGGTTTTAATGCAAGATTTTAGTCATCAGTTTTAATGGAACAGTGGATATGATAATATTTAATGAGGGGTTAATAATGTAGCACAATTCTACTCATGTCTACTCGAGAGAGAGAGAAAGAAGGAAGGAAGGAAAGAAAGAAAGAACAGATACAAGCACAGACTCACATTTTAAATAGCACATGTTTCTGTATATGTGCATATATGAAATATGTTGAGATCATCTAAGCCAGAGGTCTTCAAATTTGGGAACTTTAAGACTTGTGGACTTCACCTCCCAGAATTCTCCAGCCAGCAGAGTTGAAGTTTACAAGTCTTAAAGTTGCCAAGTTGGTGGGTCCCTGATCTAAGCTCATGCAAGTACACCAAGATTTGGGGTTAGCCTGTGAAAGTTCCTGGATCTAGGTTTGTCATAACTGATGTAAATAGAGATACATCTCTGAGTTAGGAAATAAAATTATGCAATGGAACTTACCGCCTGAAAAAAATGTATTTTTTTGTAATGACAGAAACTGAATAGACACTATGTGTCTTGAACGATCAATTTTCCAGTGAGATATTCTTGAGACAAAATGAAGACAACATTTATCTTTGCAACTATCACAGTCATAAATAACTTCCTGATTTATTTTATTTTATTTTATTTTATTAGATTTATACCCCGCCCTTCTCCTTGTAAGGACCGAGGGCGGCGCACAGGCAATATTAAAAACCATACAAAATTACAAAATACATTGTTAAAAAACTATAAAATTAAATCCCATGCTAAAAACCCTTTTAAAACCCTGAGAATTAAAATTTATTTTGATAAAAGTCAGAAGCGGGGGGTTATGCTAGGCCGGCTTGTTGGAATAAATACGTCTTGAGACGCTGGCAGAAGAGGCAAAGGTCGGTGGTGGTGCGTAGGTTGGGGGGTAGGTCATTCCAGAGGGCTGGGCCCGCCACAGAGAAGGCCCTTCCCCTGGGCGTCGCCAACCGGCATTGCCCGGTCGATGGTACCCGGAGAAGACCCTCTCTGTGGGAGCGGATCGGACGAAGGGATGTATGGGGCAGGAGGCAGTCTCATATATATGATGAATAATATCAGTTCATTGCTGTAAAAGTAATCAGAAATATCAAAACACCTGACATCAGCTTTTGTGGTCTAGGATACGCTTTGCCAAGTGCATAAACTATCCAAATTACTAATTGTGTACGACTCTTGATGAGATCTTAAGCAGAAGTGTGAACCACCTTGACATGGATTGCTGCAGGGATAACTGCCTCAGGAAGCCCCTTTCCTTTGAGGTCCTGCTCCAAAATCTCTATTAGGTGATGCCTTTATGGTTATATCTCTAATGACATCATATTGCACTTTTACTTTGAAAAGATGCTTTGCTTGAGACTTGACCAAATGAATCCCCTCCAGGATTATCCCCTCCACCCAACTGCCTACCATTTCTTTTCGCCAATACAATAGTTTTCTTATTTACTTTAATGCGGGGGTCTGCAAAGTCGGCTCTTTTAAGACTGGTGGACTTCAACTCTCAGAGTTCCCCAGCCAGCTATGCTGGCTGGGGAATTCTGGGAGTTGAAGTCCACCAGTCTTAAAAGAGCCGACTTTGCAGACCCCTGCTTAATGCATCAATGACAAATCACACAGGCATGCAAATGACACCAATCCCAATTAAAAGATTAGAATTAAGATACAAACTCAAGAACTCACAATGTCAGAATCCATACTCTAATGCCATCAAGATACAATATCCTTTTCACTGTGGGTAGATAGAGTGCATCAAAGAAAGCCAATATAATTTCCATAATGTTAATATTTGAGGATGCAGTACAAATAAATCATTTAATGAAATCTTCGTCACCCCTTCTTACTTCATCCTGCCTAAAAGATAATGGGATTCTTACTATCTGGGCCTTATTATTTGGCCTTCTTAGACCCAATATGTCACCTTTCCCTCTTTTAATAAGCAGACCTCCGGCTGGAAACGTTTGACTGCTTTTCAGTAAGATATAAAATTTTCCCAACACTGAACGAAGACAGAAACCATTATTTACTGTTATTATTTTGGCTGCAGAGGGAAATATGGTATTTTTTCCAGCAAACTTTTCACGAAAGGTAATATTCAGTTGGTTTTGAAAGAAAAAAAATACCAATTTTCCTGAGCATCCCTTCCTTCCTTTTCAGGTTTTCTTTGAAATCCTTTCATTGGCAATCATTTGCATAAATGCATGAGTGTGTTTTCAAAATAATAATAATAATAATCCACAGAGAATTTTTTTTAACAAAAATTGATGAGGTGTCGGTTTTAGATATTTAATAATAATAATAATAGTTGAATTTATTGACCGCTCCCTCTCCCCACAGGGACTCGGGGCGGTGCACAGGGAGAATTAAAACAATAAATATACAAAATACATACCAATTTAAAACAGATTAAACTAATTCCTGTGCTAAAATCCCTTAACTAAAAATCCCCACTAAATATAAATATACATTTAAAAACCCATAGAGAGAGAGACTACCCTAGGCCGGCCAGGCGGAAAAGATGAGTCTTCAATTTCGGGCGGAAGGAGCGGAGGTCCGTGGTCGTTCTAATATCGGGGGGAAGGTCGTTCCAGAGGGCCGGGCCCGCCACAGAGAGAGCCCTTCCCCTGGGCGTCGCCCGCTGACAAAGTCTAGTGGACGGCACCCGGAGAAGTCCCTCTCTGTGGGAGCGAATCGGCCGTGAGGATGTGTGAGGCAGAATCCGATTTGCATTGTTAAATGTGTTATTATAAGCAGGAAATGAAATGAGCTTCAACTCTTTTGTCATGATTGGGGGGGGGGGAGAGGAAGAAGCTGGGACCATTGTAATGATCTGAATAGCTTTGGAGCCTCAAAATGTCATATATTTTCCTCTTAAATGAAAAGCTGCCTTTCATTTAAGCAGAGCAGATTTGTGTTTCACCTGCCCAAGGGACTCTAAAGCAGGGGTCTCCAAGCTTTTCAACTTTAAGTCTGAAGGACTTCAGCTCCCAGACTTCTCCAGCCAGCTAAGCTGGCTGGAGAAGTCTGGGAGCTGAAGTCCTTCAGACTTAAAGTTGAAAAGCTTGGAGACCCCTGCTCTAAAGCATTCTGTGCCAAAGGAGATATAAATAAAGACTTTACCACCTCATCACATGAAAATAGCATTTTTCTATTATCTTAGATCTATTAAAAGCTTCCCCCTCCCCAGTTGTTTCCAAAGATAGCACCCATAAGAGATGTAACGGCCCACAGAGTTGTTGTTTCAAAATAGCTTTGTCTGGAATGGCTTCAGAGTCTCCGTGTCATGAATAATGGAGGTTCTGCTAAGGGAGTCACACTTTTGTGACTGCTGGCTAGGTGCTTTCAATTTCAACTTCCTAGGACTCACAGAAAATCAAGAGGCCCCCATCCTCAAGAGAGCACCAAGAAAATTGAAATTAATTAGGAATCACCACCCCATCAGGAATAATTATCTCTGCCCCATGAAACTTGAATCAGTGGTGGGTTTCAAATTTTTTTAGAACCTACTCTGTAGGTGTGGCCTATTTTGTGGGCGTGGCTTGGCAGTCATGTGACAGGGTGGGAGTGGCCACCTTTTAAAATGTGGTTAAACTCATTTAACAACGCTCTTGCTTAGCAACCAAAATTTTGGACTCAATTGTGATGATAAATTCTTTCTTTCTTTCTTTCTTTCTTTCTTTCTTTCTTTCTTTCTTTCTTTCTTTCTTTCTTTCTTTCCTTTTCTTTCCTTTCCTTTCCTTTCCTTTCCTTCCCGTTGGGTCACTGGCAGCGGCGGGCCAGATTTACTTCCAGGTACGCCGGTGGAACCCCCTCTCACCGGTTCTCTAAATTTCACCAACCGGCTCTCGCGAGTAGGTGCGAGCCTGCAGAAACCCACCACTGAACTGAATATAATGGTAGTGCTGTTTGGTGGGAGAGAACTTCTTGTGTTGGCAATAATGAAGTTGCAAACAACACCAGTAGCTGTAGTCATAACAGCAATAGTAAAAAAAAGAACAAGTGAGAACTTTATGAGAGACAAGAAAAGAATCGGAATATCACTACGATCAATGGATGGAAAAGAAAATGGCACTAAATCAACACCAAAGCAACTTCCTTGCTTTTAGAGGAACTTTGGTAAAATAAATCTTTTATAGAGGGAAAAAGAGAGAGAGAAACATGAAGATTGGGTGAATGCCAAAAAGGAAACTGTTTAGAACAAAGGAAAGTTGCTTCGTTTCTGATATAATAAAAGTACAAAAGAGATGGCTCACATTCATCCTTTTGTTAAAATGCCGTTATCAAAGAAATGCCATTGTAATTCAAACAGTCCCTTGTACTAACAGAAATTTAATTTATTTCGATTTATAGAACCGCCCTTCTCCATCGAAATGGACCCAGGGCGGTGCACAGGGAGTTAAAATCCATAAATAACAATAAATACAGAGTAACTAAAATAGATTAAACTAAAAAACCTGTGCTAAAACATCCCATTAAAATTCTAAAATACATTTACTCATTGGCTAAGCTAGACCGGCTTGATGGAAAAGATAAGTCTTAAGTGAGCGGCGAAAGAGGGGAAGGTCTGTGATAGTCCGAAGTTCGGGGGGTAGGTCGTTCCAGAGGGATGGCCCAGCCACTGAGAAGGCCCTCCCCCTGGGCACCGCTATCCGGCATTGACCGGTGGATGGTACCCTGAGGAGGCCCTCCCTATGGGAGCGGATCGGACGGAGGGAGGTATGTGGCAGGAGACGGTCCCGTAAATAACTAGGCCCCGTGCCATGGAGCGATTTAAAGATGGTAACAAGCACCTTGAAGCGCACCCAGAAGGCCACCTGCAGCCAGTGCAGCTCGCGCAGGAGAGGTGTTACGTGGAAGCTTCGAGATGCTCCCAGAATCCCCCGCGCGGCCGCATTCTGTACTAACTGGAGCCTCCAGATACACCTCAAGGGGAGCCCCATGTAGAGAGCGTAAGATATTATTTACTGCAGTGACCTTTCTAGTGTTGAATGCGATGCGGTATTTATTTAATTTCATAGTGCTAGAAGATGTTAAGACCATAAAAATACTTACCTAGGTTACTTTGTTAAGATGATCAAGCACCAGCAGTTATCTCTCTTCTAATATCTGTCTGTCTGTCTGTCTGTCTGTCTGTCTATCTAGGTTTATCATACTAGCTTGCAAGGTAGGTAATAATCCATATGTAACAAAAAAAACACCAACTATCCAACTGCAGAAGCAATTGATTCTTCAACCTGAATATTTATGATAATATAAAGATGAAATGAAATGTTTATTTTTAAAGAACTAGGTAGGATACCAAATTGACCAGGTAATGTAATCAATGATTCTAGTGAAAATGATTGGTATCATTTATGATATTTTACAGACTTCAGATTAAAAATATTATACATTTTTCCTACCTCAGGGATATGAAAAATTGGCATAGCCAATGGAAAGGTTTCTGGGAAGTGTAGTTCAGCAAAATTTGAATGGAGAACTATAGACCTTTATCAGCAGAACATATACCTGGATGTGGAAGAGTTTAAGGATCCATCATCAATATGTCATAACCGGAATGACTAATTTGATGCAAGTTTCTGGGGAAATGACTACCCAGTGAACATATAACTCAACAAATCTTATCTACAGAAATCTTATAAAACAGGGGTCTCCAACCTTTGCAACTTTAAGTCTGAAGGACTTCAGCTCCCAGAATTCTCCAGCCAGCTTTGCTTTGCTGGCTGGAGAATTCTTGGAACTGAAGTCCTTCAGACTTAAAGTTGCAAAGGTTGGAGACCCCTGTTATAAAAGATTGAAAACCAAGGACAGGATTCTTCCCTAATTCACTTTTCAAAACTGGCTTTCCTTAGCATAACCACCAAGCCTGTAATATTTGTACATGGTCATTTTTTCACTGCATTGCTTTTCTATTTTTTTAATTCGTTTTTATTTTGCCCTTTTCTTTTTATCCTTCATTTCTATAACTATGGGAAACCACTGTGGATTTTTAAAAGTCAGATATATTACCTTAAGTAAAGGCATCTGTTAATAACACATCTGTAATCTAGAATTCTCATGCATTCTGAGGATGCTAAACAGGATCTGTCATTTATAATGTACAATCTATGAATGATTATTTTAATTATTTTACTAAAGACTCTTCTTGCCTTTAAATAACCTCCTCTTTACGCAATAAGGTAGTTCAAAAATACTGCTAACTTGTCAAATGCTTCAGTGGGTTAAGATGTTCTCTTTAAAGTTCATTTTTGCTTTCTTCTCCCCTTCTGCTTCTTTCCCTTTCTTCTTCAATGCTTTGCAGACTTACAAATATAGTATACAA